>JAODAL010072429.1:0-15113 GCA_025379985.1 Phyllomedusa bahiana
GGGATCAAATAATTATATTTCCCCCCATAATAACAGCAGGGTACCTATTATAATCACATATAGTACCCCACATAATAACAGCGGGGTACCTATAATCCATAATAACAGCAGGGTACCTATAATCACATACAGTACCCCCCATAATAACAGCGGGGTACCTATAATCACATAGAGTACCTCCATAATAACAGCGGGGTACCTATAGTAGTTGAATACAGCCCCTAAATAATAACAGCGGGATATCTCATATCACATACAGTACCCCCCATAATAATAGCGGGGTACCTATAATCACATATAGTACCCCATAGTAATAGCAGGGTACCTATAGTAGTATAATAAAGCCTCTAAATAATAACAGCGGAGCACCTAAAATAATCACATACAGTACCCCGGAATAACAGCGGGGTACCTTTAAAAACACATATATTTCCCCACATAATAACAGCGGGTTACCTATAATAGTTGAATACAGCCTATAAATAATAACAGCAGGATATCTTTAATCACATACAATACCCCCCATAATAACAGTGGGGTACCTATAATCAAATACAGTACCCCCATAATAATAGCGGGGTGCCTACAATCACTTATAATACCCCATAGTTAAATAATAGCGGAGTACCTAAAAAAAAATCATACAGTGCCCCCGTAATAACAGCGGAGTACCTATAATAAACACATATATTTCCCCCCATAATAACACTGGAGTACCTATAATCACATACAATAACCCACATAATAACAGTGGGGTACCTATAATCACATAGAGTACCTCCATAATAACAGCGGGGTACCTTTAAAAACACATATTGGCTTCCGGTTCCGGCGCTGCTGAGGGAGCATGTAAAGTGCGGAGCTCCTCGTCCTCACCAGCCGCAGAACAGCTTTAGCTGCTAACCGCAGCGCCGACCCGCCACCGGAGACCCACGGAGGCATTCCGGAACCAGTCGGGCACCTTTCCGAATGGAAAGATATCTCCTCCGGAGCACACCGCGGCCCCGAGACCCCCGCGATATGCCGAGCGCGGAATCCAAGATGGCGCCGGCTCAAGACGCTCAGCCGCATGTACAGCGTGCAGACATGGAGGATCAGCGCAACCACAGCAACATCAGGGGAAGCGCAGAAGAGATGGAAGGTACTACCTCCCCCACTGTCCAAGCCTCACCAGCCACGCTGATCCAGGCAGAAGGGGCTGCAAATACAACTGCCAACATAGATTACAAGCTGCTGGCGATTGAAGTGGCCAAGCAAATCGCACCGGAGCTACAAGCAGCCCTTGAATCAACTGTGCAGGCCACCTTGCTTAAGCTCCAACATGACGTGCAAGCACATACCTCTCAAATAGCAGAGCTAGAAATGAGGGTCAACGACCTGGAAACTGATAACGCCACTCTCCAAACCAGGCTCAAGCTCTGTGCACAGGCGCAGCTAACGCAGCAAAACCGCATAGAGGATCTGGAGAACCGCTCCAGAAGGAGCAATCTCAGAATGGTGGGCCTGCCTGAAACCTTTAAACAGAGAGACCTCCAAGACCTCTGCCAAGTAGACCTACCGAAGGCACTGGGCATCCGTCATCCCTGCCGCATCGAGCGGGCACATAGAATAGGCCAAGAGGACAGCCGTACGCAACCGCAGGCCCCCCACGCTAAACAGAGATGCCGCACAGTCATCATGAAATTTCTGGACTATAATGACAAGGTGGAGATCTTAAGGGCATACCGAAAACTGGGCCCCCCCTTGCTTCTGGGACAGCACAAGATACTTCTTTTTGAAGATTTCTCTGTAGATGTCTCGCAGAAACGAAGGGCCTTCAGTAAGCTTTGTACTGTGCTCTTCCAGCGTAAGATACGCTTTCAGCTTCTATACCCGGCCACGTTGAAGATCTCGGATCCGAACGGTACGCCCAGAATCTTTACTTCACCTGCTGAGGCGGAGAGGGAGCTAGCTGACCTCCTCAACACCCGACCATACGCAAGCTCTCCTCGCTCCACGCGCACAGAAGGGGACCTTCAGCCGGACGCCCCATTTGAGACCCGGAGACGGAGAGAGGCCCTGGAGACCCGTTCATCCTCTCCCCCGCTTTTTGCCCCTGGTCCGAAGGAACGTCGCCCACCAAAGCGGGGGACACAGATGGACTCGGATCGCGATTGACTGTCGTGAGGAGGAGTACTTTTATAAGGTATTTCTTCGTCTTTGAGATCGGGCAGCAAGATGAGCCCATCCTGTCTCGGGACTGACAGAGGACTACATTCTGAATCTTACTGATCCAGCGGACCGTCTCCGAGCATCAGCTTACGAAGGACGGTGTCGTATGCCTCTCGTTATTCCCCATATTTTATGTGTTTTTCCTTGTTTCTTTAAACTGTCACGGATGGGGCCACATAGTAGGCGCTGCTCGGAAATAACTACATCCATGGCTGGTGGGAGAGGGAGGTTTAGTAGGTTTAGCTGCCTCGGTCAGAAAAAAGGAAGTCCCTTTTTTTTTTATTTTTTTTAAACAAATTTTATTGCATTTTCAAACATTTAAACAATAAACACATATCTCTGACATGTATTAATGGTCATATCACACATTTGCATAATCTCCGGGCCTGTGCCTGGAATATGAAGATGATACATACAGAGAAAACATAAATTTACAAGGGTATAAAAGAAATTAAAGTAAACAGATTATCAACACTACTAAAGTGCAACTGCGTCCTATCTTCGTCTCATGCGCCCGTATGGTCTTTAATGGAACCTCATACTCAAGTCCAAAGCTCCTCAGACCTGAAGTCTCCCCAGCGTGCCCCCAATTCCTTCCCTACAGTACCAATCAGTATACTTGAACCTCTGCATAAGGGCTTCTATCTCTCTATCGGAATAATGCGATTCTATGAAGGTTCTCCAACGTCTGAAGAACCCTGGGGTTCGGATCTCCTTACGCCTCTCTGTCTCCAGTCTGTCCGCTATAAGATAATCCTCCAGCTGCTTTATGACCCCGGAGATTGATGGGAGAGTGGGCTTCAGCCATAACTGTAAGAGGCTTCGTTTTGCTGCCAGAAGGGCAATATGAATTATTCCCGGGAAACCGGTGGAGTGAGCTGACTCCTCAGAACCCTCTCCCCCATCCGTGTCCGGAGGCCTAGGGCAATGGAAGATCAGGAGTTCATAATGTTTCTCTAGGGTGACCCCAAAGTGAAGCTGGATATACTGAAGGACTGTGTCCCAATAGGATTGTGTATAACTGCACTCCCACAGACCGTGCCATAGGTCCGTTTTATGTGTGCCGCATTTAGGGCAGTGCTGCAATCTATCGGGGAAGTTCTGAGAGGGGGGGAGATTGAAGGCGTAGATGGCGTTGTGTATTATTTTGAAGTAAGTTTCCCGCCAGGTCTCGCAGATGATGTGTTTCCGTACGGTCACCACACCCTTCGGGATCATATCCGGAATCTGGGCATTTCCCAATCGGCGGCTCCAGTAGTGGAATGCCTGAGAGGCTACTCGTTTCCTACACCACCCCCTCATATCAGCATAGAGCCTCGATAGACAATATGTCTCCCTGTGAGTGGTGACAAAAGTGTCAAAATCGTTAGGGATGGTCTCCTTGGAGACATCTCTTAGTCTCCCATTACAGAAATGGAAGAGCTGATAGGCAGCTAAAAGCTGTGATTCGGGTAAGGAGAACCTCTCAAGCATCTCCGAGGGCTTTAGCCATCTCCGAGAACTCACTTGCATTAGCTGTCCCGCGCTAGCCAGACCCGCCTCCCTCCACTTCCTAAACATCGGATTGCTCTGACCCAGCGGAAACTCGGGGTGGTCCCAAATAGGCATGTCCTTGGAGAGAGCGAAGGAAAGGCCTAAGCGTTTCCTCAACTCTTTCCAAGCCATTATTGTACCCGAACAAGGGGAAAAACTTAATCAAAGGGGAGTTTGGGAAAATTCGGTAGGGACAAGGCCTGCGGGTGCCAAGGGCGCCAATCTCTTTCTTTTCCCCCAATTCGAGAAGCGGGAACGACCCCCAACCCAGTCTACTGTGACGTTAGACGGGCCAAAGGTTTTAAACCCCTAACATCTGGGAGATTCACCCCCCCTGCAAAGGGGCAGGATCAGTTTTTTGTGGCAATAGGGGTAAAAAGCCCCTTTAAAAACGCCCCAAGGAGGGTTAAGTTCCTAAAACCTCCCCCCTTCGAGCGTGGTTTTGTTCCAGCCCAGGTGGCGCAGACGCTTTTCTGCCTTTTTCTTTTTTACTTTTAAATTTGTTCTTTTATACTCGTTTGCTCGCGTGTTGTGCTCCCCCGTATTTCCACTCCTCCTCCGGGTCCTAGGGGGAGGCGTTGGGAAGCCGTCTGATTCTCTTCCACCCCAAAAAATGAGACCCCCTTTGGTCATTTAATTAGTTAGCACCATTATGGAGTGAAAATCATGAACCCTAAAGGGGCTCCGCTCCCCAAACAAGTGGATGAAAGTTCTCAGACACCTAAAACGACTCCGTCCGATGTCGCGCTTCTTCAGGAAAAACATTAAAGGGGGGGCCCCAAAAAAGGATGGAAAAGATGTGGGTGGGACATGCTTTTTTGGGTCACCCCGGTAAAGGGCAAGGCCGGAGTAATTAATTGGTGCATAAAAATTTTTTACTGACATAATCTCCCATAGCAGACGGAGGGACGGCTCTCGCATTTACACTAAATGGGGAGAATGAATTAATCTTTTTAAAACATTTTGGGCCCCAACACCAAAGGGGGCCCCTTTTTTTAAAAAATTAGGGCAAACAATGGGGGAGGATAAAAAGGGTGGGGCCAAAATCGGGGGGGAGACATGAATCTCGTTGTGGATTCCCTGGAAGATAGGAAAAAAGGAAGGTGATATAAGGGCGCCTAACTTGCACTCTCAGAGGAGGGAAAACAAAAAAGCCTTGGACATCTTTTTAAAACGACCGGGGTTAAATGATTGCTGGAGCAGGAGAAACCCGGGACAGAAAAGGGAGTTTACATACTTTTCCCCTGTCCACCAATCGGGGGTCTAATTGGACTATCTTCTCGTTCTGACTACTTGTCAATCGGGTGGAGGGTGCCAACCTGGCATGCTTCTCCCCATAAATTTCCCCTATCGCCTTAGAGGTAACAGAGATCCTCCGGGGGGGAAGACTTTATCTGGAAATTCCCCCCTTATTTGGCCAAGACCGACTATTTTAGGATATATCGGGAGGGGTGGCTTGGAGTTTGAGAGCCAACCACCAAACGTCCGACCCGCCCCTCTTGGGGCCTATTAAAAAAGCAGTCCGAGGGTAAAACAAGCGACACAGCCTTTACAAAACCAAATTTGGAAAAAAATCATACAAGGGGCCTGGGGAAGCTGTGAGGAAGGCAATTACAGCTTTCCACTTACGGCCGGCTGGGGATAGGGTTTAAAATGGGAAGGGGCGAAAAGGGACTACAAATTTGGGCAGAAAAAAAAAGAGGAATCGCATCGATCCCGATTCATTCGACTCTGTTTAACAGGGGAACAATCGGGAAGGCCCTTTCCGACTGCTCCGGGGACGGTACAGGCCCCCAACACATCGGCCATTAAATGCCCAATGAAGGGGTTACTACAACCAGCGAAAATTAAACAAGCCCCTGGGTCTTTCTATACCTCTCTTTACTCAGCCAACCCCTATGCAAGGAGGGGGGAAAGTAAAAGCCCTCTCTAAATTGAAACCCCCTCGCATTTGGGAACCAGGGGGAATTCGAATTCCGAAATTTAGAGGAAAAGTCCCATGGCGTTAACGGAGAACGGGGGAAGGCACCTGGCCCGGGATGGGTTTTCGGGGGGGAAATGTACAAAACTCTCATTGATAAGGCACCCGACTCCACGAAATTTTTTAACTGCATTTTAAAAGAGGGAGGGGTCCCGGCCAGAGTCAAAACACTTTAAAAGGTGATACCAAAAAAAGGGGAAAGGACCTCTCCTCCCAACCTCGTAAGGGCCATTTCGCTGATAGTGTAGACCAAAAAAGCTCTCGAAAATTTTGGGCGATCGCCTGGGGGACTGATCCCACCCGGGTGGCCCCCCCTCGAAGAGGATTTATAAAGGGGGGGCGCGGGGGGAAATGTTCGGAAGGGTGTTGGCGGCTTTGATGGGACAGGCACAGCCCTATCCTGGAGAACGCCCGGTTTGGTGACCTAGTTTCCAAAAAGGGCATTCGACAACGTTCGTTGGGTGGCTCGGCTGGCCTAGACACTTTGGGAATTTCGGGTGCTCCGGAAGTTCCTTGGGCGATTTTTTTGACCCAGAGGCGCTTTGTACATACCCCGGTTTAAATTCTTCCCCCATACACCTTCAAAAGGGTCCCAGGCAAGGTCCCCATTGTCCCCCCTCCTTTTTATTTTGCCTTAGAGCCATTTGCAAGATTTTGGAAACTCAGACCTTTTTGGGGAATTAGATAGGGTCGCAGGAGATAAAAAACTCCCCTTTGCAGATGACCTGACCTTTAGTAAACCCCCCCTGGCTACCCCCCACGGTTTTCGAAACCTCAAATCATTTGGTAGCTTGTCGGGCTACAAAGTGAACCTTCCAAAAGCGATTACTAAGCTTGGGCACGAACTTTCCAAAGAGGGTTTGGAAAAGCGGGGGTAGACCTGAAATTGATCGACCCAAATATCTTCCCTTTTGAATCCATTAGGGGGAACCCCCCGGGGCCCCAATTTGGTTTAAACTTCCCCCCCCCATCTTCACCAAGATCTCCAGGAGCTTACCGCTGGAACTTCCCCCCTTCCATGATGGGGGGATCCCCGTGCTGAAAATGGTCACTTTTCCCAAATCCTGTATCCCTTACGACTTTCCCCTTTCCCCCTGGGGCACTCTACATAAACAGGATCAAACCCCGTTCCGAGATTCAAGGGCTGGGAAAAAACCTCGTAAGCCCCTTAAAAAGTTATGTACCGACCTCAAAGGGGGCTTAAATTGCCAACGTTAGGGATATAACCCCAGATGCATGGGGCCATGAGTAGATTGGGGAAAAACCTAGTAGATACTCAAAAGGGGGATAGAGGGGACCTGTGCACCCCTGGGAAACCCCCGGGCCCCCCTTCCACACCAAAAAACCCAGCCTCCCGCCCCTGATCAAATCGTCAGTGATTCTTAGAGATACAATTTTGGTCTGGGGAAAAGATCAGGAAGCGCTTGGGGCCTCCACTTTATTTCCAGACGTTGCCCCTTTGGGGCCACCCCGATTTCCCCTGGGGGAAAATCTAAACCAATGTTTGCCAAGTGGGGAAAACCCGGGCTAAGGGAAAAATGGGGCAATACTACATGAGAGCGACCCCGAATGGCTAAGCCCTCAGAAAGGTAGCAAAAATTTTTTTTCTTTCCCCCCTCGCAGATGCTGGCCGCCTACCAGCTATACACTTTTTGCACGTCTAGGGTTTAGGGGTTCACAAGAAAAATTTCCCCAAATGTTATGATGCTTTATACGATAAAAAAGAATGTTGCAGTCTTCGGGAACTATGGAGTCATGAGAATTGGATCTCAAATCGAAAAATCACAGCTCTTTAGGTCTTTGGGGAGTCGTTTGAAAAATGACCTCTCCCAGATAAGACCGCAAGGGTAGTGCGGCAAAAACCCGTCATCTGTGCAAACTGGAGAGAATCGCAGTTTTAAAATTGTGCATAACGCCATCCAGGGTTCAATTTACCGTCACCCCCCCAAAATTCCCCCGACGACTGCAAAAATTTCCCAAAAAATGGGGCCCGATAAGTTACCTTGGATGGTCCCCCTGGACTGCAGCCTACAGGGGTTTTTTGGGGCAGTTTATACCTAGTTGGAGTACACTAAAAAATTTCTCAAGAAAAATCACGACCTGCTTGTTTTTTTTACTGCACTAGACCTCCAGAGGTGGGGGGGGGAGACATGCCGGCCTTAGGGACCCCCAAATATCCCTGCAATTGTCCCTATAGGATTTTTGTGGCTAGCGCTGTCTGCTTTCTTTTGGATCAAGCCCTCCTTGCCCACATTTCCCGATACGGGCCAAATGAAGTTTTTACCTGGTTGCTGATAAACGGGAAAAGGGGCGGGCCAAGGAAGAGCTACGGGGGGATTCTTCCACCGCTGGCGCTCTTTTATTAATCGCATTATTTCGGACAAGGAGGGTTGAACCTCATCAAACATTCCAAACACGGGAAGGGAAATTGAAGGGGGGGGTTAGCGGCTCCCTGGGGGAGGCAAAAAATTTTACCCAGTCTTGATCTGGGTTTTGGGGTTTGGGGAAAAGAAATATTTACCCAGTCACTCTTATGTATGCTAAAGGGGGAACACGCACGCAATGCAGGTTTTCATGTTTTTCTTTTTTTCTTGTTGTTTTTTTCTTGGTTTTAAGGGCCCTTATGTTTGGGGCCAATTCAGAGATATGTTTCTAAGAAAAACAGGGGTGACTTCACGTCCATACACACTTTTTTATTGATTAAGTGCCCAAAAAGTATAAAAATGTATATCATAGACATGTGCTGTTTTCAAACCCTATTTTTTTTTTCAAATTGCACTGTAAATGGGCCCATTTGTGAGGGTATCATTTCTCCTTCATCCGATGTTTGTTTGTAAAATTTGCTTTGCTTTCCTCTGAAAAACCCAATAAAATTTGTTTATAAAAAAAAAAAAAAAAAATATTTCCCCCCATAATAACACGGGGTCAATATAACACATATAAGCCAAGGGAACAGCGGGTACCTAAATCAAATACTGTACCCCCATAATACAGCGGGGTACCTATAATCACATATAACCCCATAGTAAAAAGCAGGGTACCATGATTTTAAAACAGCCTCTAAATAATAACAGGCGTAACCTAAAATAATCAATAAATACCCCCGTAATAAAAGGGTACCGTTTAAAAAAACACATTTTCCCCCCCTAAAAAAAAGAAGGGGACCTATAAAAACAATAGTACCCCTAAAGAGGGTACCTATAACACATACCCGAAAACCCCTTTAATAACACGGGGTTACCTATAATAGTTGAATACAGCCCCCAAAAAAATAACGCGGGAAAATTTTTTAATCACATACAAAAACCCCATAATAAAAAGCGCAGTAAACCCAAAAATCCCCTTATAGCCCCGGGTTTTTTAAATTTCAAGGGGGGGCACCCAAAAAAACAAATATAATTTTTCCCCCCCTAATAAGAGCATTTACCTATTATAATCACAAAAAGTTTTCCCCCCTAATAAAGGGGGGGTACCTATAATCACATACAGCACCTCCCCCCCCTTAATTTAAAGGCGGGACACTTAAAAAAACCAAAAAAATAAAATTTGTTTCCCCGCCATATAACAGCGGGTACCTATAGTAGAAATACAGCCTCTAAATTTAAAAATTTGCGGAGTACCTAAAAAAAAACACAAAAAGGGACCCCCGTAATAGCACGGGGTACCTTTAAAAACACATATTTTTCCCCCCTTTTAAAAAAAGCGGGGAAAATAAAATCACATAGAGTACCCCCCAAAAAAAACAGCGGGTAACCCCAAAAATTGAAAAAGCCTATAAATAATAACATTTTGGGGTATCTTTAAAAACATAAAATACCCCCCCCCCTAATAAAGCAGGGTACTTAAAAAATAACAGCGGAGGGACCTAAATAAATCCATACAGTGCCCCCTAATAAAACACGGATTTCCTAAAAATTTAAAAACAAAAATTTTTTTCCCCCCTAATAACAGCGGGTACCGTTTTCACATACATAACCCCCCATAAAAACAAGGGGGGGTAACCAAAAAAAAAACACATATCTCCCCCCAAATAACCGCGTGGTACCAAAATCACAGAGTACCTCCATAATAACAGGGGGGGACCTATAAATAAATTGAATACAGCCCCTAAATAATAAAAACAGGAATTTTTAATCCACTTTTCATGCCCCCCATAATAACAGCGAAGTACCTATAATCAAATATATTTCCCCATAAATAACACGGGAACCCCATAAAAAACATAGAGTCCCCCCTGAAAAACAACGGGTTACCTATAAAAGTTTTAAACAGCCTATAAAAACAGTGGGATATCTTTAAAAACACATTTCAATACCCCCCATAATAAAAAGCGGGGGACCTAAAATCAAATTTCAGTACCCCCATAATAAAAGCGGGGGACCTATAATCACATATAATACCCCATAGTTAAAAAAATAACAGCGGAAATACCTAAAAAAAAAACCCAAAAACCCGGGCCCCCTTTATAACAGCGGAGTACCTATAATAAACACATACATTTCCCCCCCTAATAACAGGGGGGTTTCCTAAATCACAAAGTCCCCCAAAAATTAACAGGGGGGAAACCTAAAATCACATTTGGGTCCCCCCATAATAACAGGGGGTTTCCTAAAAATCACATACAGTATCCAGGGCGTTTTTCCGACACTCTAAAAACAAAGAGAGGGAAAGAAAGGAAAAGGAAAAAAGGGGAGAGAAAGGGGAAAAAAAAAAATTCAAGAAAGGAAAATAGGAAAAAAAAAGAAAGGCTTTCCTTCTGCAATATTATTAAGCCAAAGAAAGGGGAGACAACATCGATCAGCCCTCATCTTTACGTTTGAAATTTAAAGGGCCGGGCTGCAACACAATTTCAGCTTAAAGTTTGGGTTTCCCATCCCACCCACTTGTTTTTCCCTAGATCCCCTTTTGCGTAGGCAAACCCGGAAAAAAATTTGAAAAGAAAAAAAATACTCCAAAACCTTCAGATACCCAATAGGAATAGCAAATGCAAAAAAAAAACAAACTGATTGCTCCTATTAGAAATAAAAAAGTGAAAAAACCCACACTTCTTAATTTTTAAAAAGAAGGTTTTTTGGTTTTTGACTATATTACAAGATGCATGACATAATTTTCCGTTTTTTTTAGTTTTAAAATGTTTTTTCTCCTATTTAGTCCTGGTATTATTAAAATTAAAAATATTTTCTTCTCCTTTTTTACTCCGCTATTATTAATATTAGATGTTTTTTCCCCTATTTAGGCTGGTTTTTTTTAAGTCTTAAATGTTTTTTCCCCCAATTTTTTTTTTTTATTTTAAAAATATATGTCACCCCATTTTTAAAACGGGCAAATACAAAAACCTTTTTTTAAAAAAAAAGGGGGGTTTTCCTAAAAAAACGGGCCTTTTCCCTTTCACCTCATAATTAAACAACCCGGGAACCTATTTTTTTCAATACATTTCCCCAAATAACAGAACCATAAAAACCATAACCCCCAAAAACAGGGGACCCCTAAAAAACATAAACAGTACCCCCATAAAAAGCGGGGGACCCATTAAATAAAAAGTAACCCCATAATAACACCGGTACCTATAATCATTTTTAAAAAAACCCCCTAAAACAGGGAGGGGAAACCCAAAAATCAATTAACACCCCTTTAACCTTAAAATAACAGCGGGACCTTAAAAAATCAATAAAAAACCCCATAATAACACCCGGGGGCCATAATCACTACAATACCCCCATAATAACAGCAGGAACCTATAATCCCTATGCAAATACCCCCCCTAATAACACAGGGTACCTAAAATAATATAAAAGCACCCCCATAAAAAGCAGGTACCTATAATTATATAAAAATAACCCCCTTAAAAAACACCAGGGTACGGAAAAGGGCACCTACAGAAAACCCCCCTAATAACTGCAGGGGACCTTAAAAATCAAAATTAAAATAACAGCGGGGTAAACCCCTAATAGTCACATAACAATACACCCCCATAATAACAAGGGGGACCTATAATAACATACAGTACACCCCTAATAACAGCCCGGGAATTTTCCCATAATCCCCATACAGTACCCCTTTTAAAAAAAAAGAGGTGTAACCCATAATAATCCCCATAATGTTTTCCCCCCATAATGAAACGGGGTACCCATAAACCAAAATAGTACCCCCCATAAAAACAGCAGGGTACCCTTAATTTTTCAAAAACAGCCCCCTCATAAATTTAAAAGCCCGGGGGAAACCATGAACACCTACCCGAACCCCCCCAAAAAACTAGGGGTAAACCAAAAAATCAAATTTCATACCCCCTAAATTCCAAAATCTAAAAAATTTCCCCCCTAATAAAGCGGGGGACCCATAAGTGTAAAATAAAGCCCTCTAAATAATAACAGCGGAGTACCTAAAATAATCACATAAAAGTCCCCCGTAATAAAACGGGTTAAATATAATAGTTTTTCCCACAGCCTATAAATAATAACCCGCAGGATATCTTTTTTTAAAAAAAATCCCCCCTAATAACACGGGGGACCTTTTAATCAAAAAACAGTACCCCCATAAATAACCCGCGGGAAACCCATAATCATATATTGGTTTCCCCCCTATTAAATAATAACAGCGGGGTTTCCTAAAAAAAATTTAAAATACGTGGGCCCCCCTAAAAAACAGCGGGAACCATCATTAAAAACATAAATTCCCCCCAAAATAACATTGGGGGGAAACCCATAAACCTAGAGTACCCCCATAATAACAGCGGGGGACCCCAAAAAAGTTGAAAAACGCCCCTAAAAAAATAACAACCGGGGTATCTCTAATCACATACAGTACCCCCCCCTAAAAAAAAGCGGGGACCCATAATCACAGAGTACCTCCATAATAACAGAGGGGATAAACCCATAGTAGTTGGGAAAAACAGCCCATAAATAAAACAAAAGGATATCTCTAATCACATACAGTAAACCCCCCCTAAAACAGCGGGGTACCATAATCACAAAGAGTACCTCCCTAAAAAAACGGGGACCTATAATCACATAGAGTAACCCCCCCTAATTTAAAAGCGGGGTACCTAAAAATAAGGGGTACCCCCCTAAAAAAAAAGGGGAACCCTTTTAAACACATCAGTAACCCCCCAATAAAACGGGGACCTAATAATCACATATAGTAAACCCCTTTAAAAACAGCGGGACCCATAAAATTAATAACCCCCAAAAAATAAAGCGGGTACCTTTTAAAAACAAAAAGTAAACCCCCATTAAAAACATCGGGGGTTTCCTATAATCACAAAGGGACCCCTTAATAAAAAGGGGACCCTAAAAATCAAAATATATTTCCCCCCCAAAAAACGCGGGGGACCTATTAAATACATATAAAAAAGGGGTTCCCCTTTAAAAAAAGAAGCCGGGGGGTTTCATTTAATCACAAATTTTCCCCCAAAAATAACGCGGGGTTTTGCCTATAGTAGTTGAAACAATCACCCAAAAAAAACACTTTCCAAACACAAACAGTAAACCCCCATAAAAAGCGGGTACCTATAATCATCTAATAAACCCCCCTAATAACACCTGATTACCCAATATTAACATGGATATCTTTTAACACAACAATACCCCCCATAAAAACAGCGGGGTACCTAAAAATCAAATAAATTTCCCCCATAATTAAATTACATAAATCCCAAAAACCCCAAAAATTAAAAAAAAAACAGCAGGGGACCTATAATAACCCCTTTTGTCCCCCCCCAAAAAAACAGCGGGGTACCATAAACACATATAGTTTAAAAGCGGGGGGTACCTAAAAATACAAAGATTTCCCCCATAATAAAAAACGGGTTTCCTAAAAAATTAAAAAAAGTAAAATAATAACGGGTACCCTTTTAAAAAAAATACATAAACCCCCTTTAAAAACGGGGAACCAAATTTAAACCAAAATTTTTAATACCCGCGGGGACCCTTTTATAATCACATATTTCCCCCCCTAATAAAGGGGGTACCTTTTTAATCACATATTATAAAAAACGGGGTACCTATAAAAACAAGATAAACCCCCCCCAAAAACGCGGGTTCCTTTAATAATTAAAAAAAGCCCCTTTAAAAAATAACATGGGATATCCCATAACACAAACAGTAACCCCCCTAATTAAAAAGGGGTAAAAAATAATTTTCCCTTGTTAAATTAAAAACGGGTACCCATAAAATTAAATAATTTTTCCCCCCCCAAAAATAAAACGGGGTACCCAAATAAACCATAAAAAAAGGGGGGGGGGGGGGGGGGGGGGGGGGGGGTCCTAAATAGAGGGGACCCCCAAAATAACGGGGGAGGGTTTCCTTTAAAAAAAAATACAGGGGGGGGGGGGGGGGGGGCCCCAAAAATAACAGGGGGGGGGGGGGGTATATTTAAACAATAAGTGCCGCCCATAATAAGAGGGGGTAAACCCATTAAAAAACAAAAATTTTTCCCCATAATAACATGGGGACCATAATAGTTTAAAAACAGCCCCTTAAAATAACAGGGGAAATCTTTAATTTACATACAATAACCCCCCCATAAAAACAGCGGGGTACCTATAAATCAAATAAAAGTTAAAACCCAAAAAATCCTAAATTAAAAAACACAATAATCCCCCCTTTTAAAAAGCGGGGTACCTAAAACCAAAATAAATTAACCCCCCCCTAATTTAAAAGGGTGAAACCCATAATAAAATTAATTTCCCCCAAAATAACGCGGGGGACCATAAAGGTTAAAACCCCCCATAATAAATAAAGGGTACCTTTTTAAACACATATAAAAATCCCCAAGTAAAAGAGGACCAAAAATATTAAAAAATAACCCACCTAATAAAAGGGGACCTAAAAAATTTTTCATAAAAGTAACCAAAAACCCCAAATTACCCGGACCCTATAAAAAAAATATTTCCCCCCCCAATTTAAAACCGCGGGGGACCCCACAAAACCCAAAAAATAGTAACCCCCTAGTTTCCCGCGGGGAAACCTATAATCCAATCGAACCATTTCCCCCCCGGGGGACCCTAAAACAAAACATAGAACCCCCAAATTAACAGGCCCCTAAGGATACTTTTTAATAAAAGCGGTACCCCAAAAAAATCACATAATTCCCCCCCCAAAAAAGCGGGTTAAACCCATAAAAAAACACCCCCTAAAAAATTTTTCCCCCCATAAAAAAACAGCGGGAAGTCCAAATTTTACATAAAAGTCCCCCCATAAAAAAACAAAAGGTTTTGGTTTTTCCTATAAAAAAAACCCAGATAACCTATAATTAAAAAAGGTACCCATTTTAAATTAAAAAAGGTCAAAAAATAAACAACCAAAAAAATTTAAATAACCCAAAAAGCGGGGTACCTTTTTAAAAAAAAAAATTTTAAATTTCCCCCCCTAATAACCCAACGGGTACCTAT
>JAODAL010072430.1:0-15112 GCA_025379985.1 Phyllomedusa bahiana
TAGATGCCCCAAAAATGAAAAATTTTGGGGGTGTGAAAAAGTAAAAAAAAACTAACTGTTTTTGTTTTTGGTAAAATTAAACGTTTATTTTTGCCCCCTTTTAAATTTCCCCTTTTGGTTTGGGAAAAAAAAATTTTCCCTGTTTTATGTGTTACGGAGATGCTGCGTCAATGAACAATGCGGGGTGGTGAAAAAAAAAAAACACGTAACTTTTTATTTTTTTGTTAAAAAAACGGTTTTTTTTTTGCACCTTTAAAATTTCACCTGTGGTGAATAAAAGGAAATTTGTTTTTTTTTAAAAGGATTTTACTTAATGCTGGTAAATGAAAAAAAAGCTGGGTGCGAAAAATAAAAAAAAAACACGTAACTGTGTTTGTTTTCCTAGATCACGGTATTTTTTTTGGCAACAAACTACCGTGCGACTACAAAAATTGCTGGATTGAAATTTTTAACTGAAAGGGGGTGGATTTTATCAACAGCCCACATTTTGTAAGGGGGTTAAAATTGAAAATAAAAACCCCTTTATCTAAAATTGTATACGTTAATAAAAGGGGAGATTTGAACCAAACAAAAAAGACCTGAAAGTTGCTAAAAATGTTTGTGTTTTCCAATATAAGTTCAGGCTCCCCAATATCCAGGAAAAATTCAATAGCAAAAATTTAATAATCAAAAATTTTCCCCCACTACAATGTTTTACATTTAATTTCCTTGGTGAATTTTAAAATCCATTGTTCTTTTTTAGATAGACTTGTCTGTTTTTCGCCCGGGGGGCCCCCCCCCCCGGGGCCCCAAACCCCGTGAATTTACAGGGTAGATGCGTTTTAAAATTCTCTACTAACTACAAAAAAATCTTCAAATCTCTAATCAAAACAAATTTGGGAAGGGGTTAACAGTTTAAAAAGTAGGGGGTTTCTCTGTGCAGAAATAGACTAATTTCGTTTTAAGCTTTTTTTGGGCCCCCGGGGCAGCCCGCGGGGCCCTTACCCTATAAAGACGGAGAGACACTGAGGCTGAAACGGGAAAAACCTTTTCCCTATGAAAAACGAGGCCCATGGGGTTTTTTCCCAGCCAATCGCAACCATACACACCCGGTCATGACGTCGCACACAAAACTCCCCCTGCATTCTGTAATTATTTCCTGGCCCCCAAAAAAATTACGGGGAAGCGTAAAAAAGGCCAATCTTAATAGATGATGCACAGTTTTTAAACCCTTAATTATCCATGTTCTGGAAATTTCGATCACCATAAAAACCTTGCCGATTTCAACTTTGTCGATAAAAATCGCTCAACACTAAAGAACAATAAAAATAATCCACTCACTGATTGAAAGTTGAAAGTATGCCTGTATCTCAACAGCTGAGCGCCCCAGCTGAAGCTTTTTAAACTCCACAAAAAACTGAAAAGCTGGCAGACTAAAGCAATGTCACCTAGGCTATGGAAGCTGGTTGTTTAGAAAAGATTGACAAAAAAACTTTATATGGTTAATACGTGATGTCATCGGATTATACCCTTCAATTCCACATAATCTTGCTCTACTCATCTTACATAAATTTTTGATAAAATACAACACTTGTGATTTGGAATAATGTGAGTTTTTAGTTATGGCTTTTGAGTTTCTTTTAACGCACAACTTTTTTTTTTTGGGACGACTATTCTTTTTGCAATTATGTGGGACTTCAATAGGTGCATGCTGAGGAGAAGTTGGTGATCAACAGGTAAATAAGCGGGAGGGTCCAGAAAAGCAACAATGAGTAGATGCCCTGAGATTTAGCAGTGAGGAGATCATTGGAGACTTTAGCAAGAACAGTTTCTGTGGAGTGTAAAGAGCGGAAACCTGATTGTAGAGGATCGAGAAGAGAGTTAAAAGGGAAGAAAGCGGATTAGGCAAGGAGACCAAGCATTCCCCCGGGAGGGTTTAGAGTAAAGGGGAAGGTTGGGAAAATGGTCGGTAGTTGGAGTGCAGGACGGGCCCGAGTGGACTTTTTCTAAAGGTTTATAACAGGTTTTTAAAGGGGGTGGAAAGACCCAGGGGAAAGAGAGGGGTTTGGGGGGGGGGGGGGAAAAAAAAAAACAAAATTGGGGCGAGCAACAGGGAAGTCTGGGCACTTTTTCTTTGTTGTTTGGGTCAAGGCTGAGAGCAGCTAGAGGCGTGCGGGGGGGGCAGGTGGGGCTGCTTGGGGTTTGAGTAAAATGTTTTGCCGGTTCTGACTTTTTCTCTTTGAAGTGAGTGGCAAGGTTTTTTGCACAGAGGTATTGACCAGGGCCCTGAGCTTTAGGCCTGGGAGGGGTGGAAGGGGTCGGACAGACATTTAGGGGTTGTTGTTAAAGTTGAGGGAGGTGAAATATTCTTGTTTGGCACGGTGAGGGGCGTTGTGGTAAGTCCTGAGCATGAATTTATAATGGTCAAAGTCTGCAGGTAGCTTTGACTTTCCAAATTCTCTCCTTCCCTGGCCAATATTTTTATGGCATGTGGGAGGAGGAGTTTTTGTTTGTTGGAGACAGTTTTTTGCCTCCCATATCAAGTGGTATGGTAGTTATTTTTATGATCTCCTCCTGATTTGGGAGGGCCCCCCATCGGGGGCCCTTTTTGGAAAATTTTCAATAAAAATTTAATCATAACAGATGAATAATAAATTACTTTTTTGCATTGTATGATATAATTTTTTTTGGGTGTACTTGGAGGGGTGTAGCAGGGCAGAAAATTATCCTCAAGCCTTTTTTGAAACCTGCATCTCAAAACGCAATCCTCTTTGGGAACTTCCTGGCCCACAATTTTATCCATAATATTTTCCCCCGGGGGGAGTTTGGGTTTGGATCAAAAAATTTTCAGTGATCCATGAAAATTTGGCCACAGCCCAAAAGTTAGTGCAAAATAAATTAAAACAACCTTTGGAAAATTTTGAGCATCCCCTAAATGTTTCTAGAAATAAAGTTGAAAAAAATGTTACTCTCTAATTTGGTTAAAGAAACTGACGTAACACGTTAAAATCAGTCACCTGCGAGCATTACTTTCACTACAACATTTTCTCCCCAGTATAAAAAAGTGATTGCCATAATCAGGAAATATTTGCCCTTATTGTATTAAAATTCTAATTTGGCGAACATAAGGAGAGAGGGAGTTTGTAGCTAAAAAAGCCCCAAATATAGGTTCCATAGTATCACCTAGTTTGTTTTTGAGTAAGAAAAATCTGAATGAAACATGGCTCTCTACTAGAGGTTCTTTTTGGTGTGGACACACTGTATGTTTGACTTGCAACTACATGGAGGTTACAGACACATTTGTTTTTATTTTTTTTCTCAAAAGACTACCCAAATATGTCCCCCTAAAATTTTAAATTTTAACTAGTGTTGAGCGATTACGTTGGGTATCGACAAACGGGGGGAAAATCGATAGTTTGGCCCCCATCGAAAGGTTTTTCCCATATGAGCAGTCGATTAAGAGCGATGACCCTTAAAATCTATGGGGGAGCCCAAAAAAACACCTTTTATTTTTTACACCCAAACAGGGGGTGGAAGGGGAAAAATGGAATTAACAGCCACAAAGTCCCAAAAAGGGTTAAACCCGTAAAATTTAGGACAACAATTAGGCCCAAAAAAGCCCCCAGAAAAAAAACCAAAAAAAAAAAAAACTTTAAAAATTTTCCCCGTTTTAAAAAAAAATTTTAAAAAAAAATTTTTTTTTTAAAAAAATTTTTTGGGAAAAAAAAGGGGGTTTTTAAAAAACCCCCCAAAAAAAAAAAATTTTTTTTTTGGGGAAAAAACCCCAATTTTAAAAACCCCAATTTTTTTTTTGGGGGGGTTTTTTTAAAAAACCCCAAAAATTTTTAAAACCCTTTTTTTTTTTTAAAAAAATTTAAAAAAAAAGGCCCCCAAATTTTTTTTTGGGAAAACCCTTTTTGGTTCCCGGGGGGGAAATTTGGCCCTTTTTAAAAAAAAAAATTTTTTTTTTTTTGTTTGGGGAGGGGAAAAAATTTTTTTAAAAAAAAAGGGAAACCAAAAACCCAAAAAAAAGGGGGGAAGGGGAAATTTTTTAAAAAAAAAAAACCCCCCACCCAAAAAAGGGGGCCGTGGGTTGGGGGGGGGGGGGTTGGGGGGGGTTTGGGGGGGGGGGGGGGGGGGGGGGGGGGGGGGGGGGGGGGGGGGGGGGGGGGGGGGGGGGGGGGGGGGGGGGGGGGGGGGGGGGGGGGGGGGGGGGGGGGGGGGGGGGTGGGGTGGGGGGGGGGGGGGGGGGGGGGGGGGGGGGGGGGCGGAGGGGGGGGGGGGGGGGGGGGCCGCGCACGCGGGGGGGGAGGGGAGGGGGGGGGGGGGGGCGGGGGGGTGGGGGGGGGGGGGGGGGGGGGGGGGGGGGGGTGGGGGGGGGGGGGGGGGGGGGGGGGGGGGGGGGGGGGGGGGGGGGGGGGCAGGGGGGAAAAGGGGGGGGGGGGGGGGGGGGGGGGGGGGGGGGGGAAAATTGTTTAAAAAATAAAGGGTAATGTAAAGGAAAAAGGTTTTAAAAAAAAATAAAATTATTTTTTTAAAGCGTTTCCCCCAAAAAAAAGAAAGGCCCAGTTTTAAATTTGAACCATCTTTTTATTTTGGGAACGGGGGCCCATTGAATATCCCTGTCCGGGAAACGCAGCATGACCCTCAACCTCCCATGACCCCCACTTTTAAAAAGTGGGGAAAAAGGAGCCCTTTAAAACCCTATTTTGGGTTTCACTGGAAATTGACTACCCCTTTGTCCTGGGCCACACATGAGCCCCAAACTGCAGACCCCAGATTAAAAAAAGGTCCGGGGAAAAAGGGTCTTTAAACCCACCTTTTTTATTTTTCACGGGGAAAATTGACAAATACCTGCCCTGGCCCGCAGTATGACCCTTTTAAACCTTTCTGCCCCACAGTTTAAAAAGTCCCGGGAAAAGGAGTCTTTAAAACCACCATTTTATTTTCACTGGACCAAAACATACGGGTCCGTCCCGCAAAAATGACCTTTAAACCTGTCTGCCCCAAAAATTTAAAAAAGTGTGGGAAAAGGAGCCCTTTCAACCACCATTTTAGTTGAACTGGACATTGATAAAAAACTGTCCTGGCCCGGGAGTATGCCCCATTAAACCTGTCTGACCCCCAGATTAAAAAAGGCCAGAAAAAGGAGTTTTTCCCAACCCACCCATTTTAGTTAAAACGGGGAAAATTAACTATCCTCCCCCGGGGCCACGCTTGACCCGGGCCCGGGATTTAAACAGTGGGTGGGGGTGAGAGCCCAGGTTTGGCGTCCGTCATCAAATTAACAGGGCGGGTTTTAAAAAATGCCCTGATACGCGGGCAACGAAAACTGTCGTGCTGGGGCCCAGAGTGGGGAAGCGGAAGTGTGAGAATTCCAGCCTTCCCACGTACCAGTCAAGCCCCTGGGTAGCCTTGCCCCTCCTTTATGATCCCGGCCCAATTGACCCTTCATTTGGGAAAATACTGGGGGTTTTTAACGCTCCGGTTACCCCGGGTGCCCTTTTTCTTGGCTTTTCTTTTTCTCATTTTACCCCAACGTGCTTGGAGGAAATTTTTTCTTGTACTTTTTTTCTCTGCCCAAAGCTCCAAAACCACCCAATTCAAAAAAAAAACCCTTTTACTTTTTTCCCGGGTTTTTCCCAAGGGGGTTTTTTTCCTGTACCCCCCTTTTGTACAATTAAAGGGGGGGGAAAAAATTTTTTTACCAGCTTTTTTGTACATGCAATTTCTTTTTTTTTTTTTTTTTTAATTTTTTTAATTTAAAACTTTAAAAACCCACTTTTTTAAAATTAGGTTTAAATTTCCCACCATGTCTTTGTTTCTCTTTTTTTTAATTGTATTAAAGGGTTTTCTCAATACTGTTTTGGACAGCTATGTTAAAGATCTTGCAAAACAAGTCATTTTGCAATATTTTGCCCAAATTAACGTGTCCTAAACCCATTCCCCGTTTCTGACCGCCATACCCCTTTAGCCCCTCTTGACAATTGTGAAGGGCAAATGTCTGTTAAAAAAAACATTTTTTTTTTTTAAAAGGGCCTTGGGGGGGTATAGCTCATTTCAAAGCAAAAGGCCCCCCCAAAATTTAAAACATGACCCTTTTTAGCCCCTTTGGACAATTTTTGAAGAAAAAAATGTCTGTTAGAAACAAAATTTTTTTTAAATAGGAAACCCGTTTAAATTTCTGGCCCTTTCAAAACAGGCCAAAGAACCCAAAAATAAAAATTAAATTTTTAAAAAAGACTTCTCAAGGGCCCCTGATAAAAAAATTTTGAGGGAGAAATGCCACTTAGAAAAAACCAAAATTTTTGTTCCCAAAAGGGCCATGATTATTGCTTTTTTTTCACAGCTACATGACCCCAAAAAAATTAAAAAAAATGATTTTTCAGCCATATTAAAAAAAGTGTGGGAGAATGCCCCCTTAAAAGCCCCATTTTTTTGTTTTCCCAAAAGGGTCATGGGTTTAAATTTCTGTTTTCTTTCCCCGCCCAAAATGACCCCCAAAAAAATTTTAAAAATGACTTCTGAGCCACTAAAAAATTGTTTAGGGGAGAAAAATTCCCCTTAAAAAACCCCTTTTCGTTCCCAAAAGGGCCATAATTATAGCTGTATTCACACAACATGACCCCAAAACCATTGACTAATGAGAAAAAATTCTTTAAAATAAAGTGAGTAAATGGAATACGGGGTTTTTCATAAAACCCTTTGGGGTCTTTTACAGTCCCCCTCACAAACAAAACCAGCCAAAAAAGAACGTTGGGAAAAGAGAATAAAAAATTTCAGTTTAAAAAATGATCCCTTTTAAAAAAAAAAAATTTTTTAAAAAGGACCTTTCGGGTTTTAAAAGGGAAAGTGAAGTTTGACCGGGAACTAATCTTTACCTCGGCAATTGGGGGCCAAAAACATCATCAGAGATTTTTTGCCTGGGTTTTATCTTTATGAAAGTCAAACGATCCACAATTTTCGGGGGAAAGCCGGGGTGCGTTTTGTCTGTAATGACCCTCCCCGCTGTGCTGAAAATTCCCCCTCAAATAAAGACGCTGGTGCTGGGACAGGGGCAAAAACCTCCCATGGGGTTTAGAGCCAGCTCGGGCCCCTTCGTCCTTTTTTTATACCCCGAAGTCTATTTGGGGCCCGGAAAAAACATACAAAAAACATCGGTGTTTAAAACGCAGATAGTCATTTCACCAAAGAAACTTTAAACTGATCTCTGTGTGTTGGAAGTGTGCCCGCCTTGCGCGTTGGGTGAGGTGGAAAAAAAAGATTTGCCAGAAAAACCCCCCATTACTTCTGCCCCCTTGCCTGCTCCTTCCCCCTACGCCTACTTTGGGAAATTACTGCTGGGCACGGGCACTGATTTGTTCCACCCTGACATTTGGGGAACGTTTAAGCAGGGCGCAAAGTTTTCTCCCTTTTATCAATCAAACAGGGGCTCCATTTCCCGCATTTTAAATCTCTAAATTTTGGGGGGGTGGGAAGGAAAGTGCTGAGTTTTGGTTTTTTAACCCGGGGGTCCAGGGGGGGTGGGCCACCCAGTAACCCGTTGTTTTATTTTGATGGCCCTTTAAAGCGAGGATCATGTTGGAGGAAATGGAGCATTCCCAAACATCATGTGAGAGATTTGGGGCCTTGATTTCCCCAAAACCTTTGGGGGCGGGGGCACTAGCAAATGATCTTTCCCCCATCTTCCTCCTCCGCCTAAATTCGCGCCCAAAACCCCTTTTTCCCAAAGGGAGGGGCGTCGGAAAAAATCGGTGTCTAGGAATTTTCCTCCCCCTCCTCCTCCTCCTCCCCCTGCCTCCGGCACAGCTTCAACTCAGGGCCCTGACTGCCTGAAAATGATGCACCCTTAGAGCTGGGTGCAAACCCCCTTGCACTAGTCTGGACCCCCAAAAACCCCCTGCCTAATGAAGACCCGAGAAAAAGTGAAACCCTCGGGGGCCTTTTGGAATTTTTCAGAGAGAACGGCTCCCCGGGCCCGCATCTGTGTCCGTCTTTTTTTTCCTTTTTCCCCCATCGCTGGCGGGACCTGTGTTTCAGAGTGTCCAACGATCTTCCAGAACTATGATCACCACAATGCCTTTGCGACAAGGGCTTGCCCCGCCTGCCATTTTTTGGGGTTTCTTCAAAATTTCCCGGGATGGGCAAGCTCTTTCACCGCCTCCACCTCGGGGTCAACCCCCTGAGTCCACCCCTGTTGCGGCCATGTGTCACTTCGTACTCAAAAGGGGCATTGCGCTGCTCCCAAAAATCCGGGCAGGGGAGGGGGAATTCCCGTGTTTGCCACCAAAAATGAGACGGTTGACGGGGGCCGAGCTGACCTCAACGCAGCCAGGGGGGGGGGGTTGAAGCAGGTGCAACCGGAAGTGCGAACTTGACTTCGACCCTTCTTCACGGGGCACCCAAGCCCCGGGGGTAGCTCTTTAAAATTTCGGCCCAAAAGGGTTCATAATTCCCGGCAAGGATGTGCTCCAGCCTACCGATTTTAAGGGTGGCCCACAGATTTTCCCCGTTTTGAAACCCACCCTTCCCGGGCCCAAAAGGGTTCTTGTCACCCACCGGCTCGGCTTCGTTGGGAGAGCCGCCACACTCCGACCTGTGTGTGGACGGTCCCCAAACAGTTTAAAATTTAAAACAGGGCCCTGGTTTTCTGGGGCATAGCCACCAAACTTGGGGAAAAATCCCTGCACCATCCCTGCGGTTTTTTTAAGAGCGTTGCCCGAGCCTGAACCCCCCGTCACCCCCGGAATCCACCCGCTACCCCTACTTCACAGAATTTACGGCCTTGGCCTGTTTTATCCAGTGTCGGTGGCAGATGGGCTTTTCCGGCACAATGCAGACAACGGGCTTGAAAATTTTTTGTGACATGGTGGGCCCGGGCAGGGACGGGTTTTCTGGGAAAGAAACCTGCTCGACTGGTATTTTTGGGAGGCAAAAGGCCCTGGTGGGGAACCCCCTCTGTGTCCACCAACGGAAAGGGAACATTTCCAAGCCAAAAACCCGGGAAGCCACATTTAGGCTTTTGGCTTTGGGGGTGGTTTGGGTTAAAGTGTTTTTTCCTTCTGCCCCCAAACCCTGGAAGCCAAAAGGGCGGCTGCTGGGCCCGGGCCGCTGTACAGCGGGGCGGGTCGTAAAACCCTGGCGGCGGGAAAGGGGGTGGGATGGGTCTAGGGGGTGCTGGGGGTTTCGGGCGACGGTGGAGGCTGAAGGGGGAGGCTGATCCCTTATCATGACTCTGAGAGAAAAGGGCAGCTGTGGAACGCTTGGTGGTGGCGGGGGAGGAGGAGGCGGAGAGGGGGGTGGGGAAAAACCCCAGGGGGGGGGGGGTTGGAGGGCCCGGCGTCGGCCCGGCCCTTTTTTTGGCCCGGGGTGTTGCCCTTTTTTCAACTCATGCATTCGGCGCAGGTAAAAAAAGACTTTGTAGGTGGTGGTTTAACCCCCAAAAAGGTTTTTGGGCCTCTACTTAGGCGTTTACGGCAAAGGGGGCATATGACATCGTTTGGGTTAAAATCAGGGGCCCCTTTTGGGTTTCAAAAAAGGGCCCCCGGGCTTGAGAGGTCCGGGAAACCTTTTGGGACGGGGGATAAGCGAGGGGGGGGTTTTGCGTTTGACTGGGCGGGGAAATCTTATCGGGTGGACTTCGGGCGACCCCCCTTCCCCCTTTTTTGGGAGGGGGAAAACCCCTTTGACACTCCCCCTCGTTTTCCCTCCTGCCCCAGTGATGAACCCTCTCGCAAGAAATTCTGCGGGAAAAGGGAACCACGTTGGATCCGCAATGTCGTCATCATCACATAAACACGGGTGATTTTTGTCGTCCTGACATTTTGAATCCGGGAGTGCGGGCTACAACCCAAAAGGGACTGAAAGGGCGTTGCCGACCGCCTGGGATTTTTTGCCGTTTGGCCCGGTTTCCCTTTCCCTCCTCCTTTTATGGCATCAGAAACGGGGGCCAAGCAAGAAAATCATCCTTTTTTGGGCCTCTTAAAATTCTTTTAACATGCCTTCTGACCCAAACCGCTTTTTGTCATCAAAAGGTCTTCAAAAAAATGGATTATCCAAGTGGGGGGTTTACAGGGAGTTTGGCATTTGGGCGGGCTTATGTTGGAAGGGGATTTTGGGTAAAGCTGATAACGACATTTGTGGCCGTGACTGGGGGGCCCGAAGGAAAGGACTGCGGGATGCGGGTTTGCATTAACCACTGAAGGACAAAATTGAAAAACGCTGTTTTTTAAATGAGATTCACGGGGCCCCTAAACCAGCGATGACGGGCCTGCCCGGCCCTTTGCAACTGATAAATCCGTTGGCATGCGGTTGTCCCCCGCACGGGAAAAAGGAGCACCTTTCCGTACCTCTACTCCATGTCCTACCCCCCTTTTTGCTGCTTACCACCAAAAATTTCCCGCCCCCATGTTCAGAAATTTTAAAAATTTGGGGAAAAAAAAGGAAGATTTTTTTGGGGAAAAAGTCTCTTTTTAAAAAGATGCAAATCAAGCTATTCTCAAATCCCTCAAATAAAAACAAAATTGCGGGAATTTCAAATTAAACTCCCAAAGTAGATCTATCAAAAAAAAGCTGGCCTGCGCCAAGGTAAAAAAAAACACGTATCTGAAAATGTTTTTGGGAAAATAAAAGGTTTTTTTTGGGCTTTTTCAATTTCCCCTGTGGGGGACTAAAAAATTTGCAGTATTCACATTTAATTTCAAGGTGCCTCAATGAAAAAAAGCTTTTGGGGCACCAAAGTCAACAAAAAAGGGTATCTGAAAAGGGGATTCGGATAATAAAAGGTATTTTTTGGCACCTATCAAATTCACCTGTGGTTAATTCCCAAAATTTTGCTGGATTAAAATGTAAATGCAGGTGGCCCCTATAAAAAAATCGGGAAACGGGGCAAAAGTGCAAAAAAAACATGTTTTGGTATTTTATTGGATAAAAAGGTATTTTTGGGACCCCTAAAATTTCACCTGTAGTAAATACAAAATTCCTGTTTTCCCAAATTTAACTGAAAAAGTAATCTTTTCAACAAACGGCCCGCGCCAAAGTAAAAAAAAACACTTATCTGAAATGTATTGGATAAAAAAAGATTTTTTTTGGGCCCACCTATCAATTCACCCTGTGGGGGGAACTAAAAAATTGGAGTATTCACATTTAAGTGAAAGTGCCCCCAAATGAACAAAGCGGGGTAGTGCCCCAAAAGAAAAAAAACACGTATTTTTAAAATGAAATTGGGAAAAATAAAGTTTTTTTTTGTCCCCTTTCAATTCACCTGTGGTAACTACCCCAATTGCGGGATTAAAATTTTAAATGAAAGGGGTGGCCTATCAACAAATTGGAAATTTGGGCAAAAGTTTAAAAAAAAAACGTATAGTAATGTATTGGGATAAAAAAAGGGTATTTTGGCACCTATCAATTCCCCCCTGGGGTTTATACAAAAATTTGCTTTTTCAATTTAATTGCAAAGAAAGATCTATAAACAAAGCTGGCCTGCGCCAAAGTGAAAAAACACGAAACTAAATGTTTTTGGATAAAAAAAGGTTTTTTTTGGACCTTAAATTTCACTGGGGTTTATAAAAAATTGCAGAATTCACATTTAAGTGAAAGGGTGCCTCAATGAAAAAAGCTGTAGTGCCCCAAAAAGCAAAAAAAAACGTATCTGAAATTTTTTCGGATATTACAAGGTATTTATGGGCACCTACCCACCTGGGGCGCCCTTGCTGGGATTTAAATTTTAAGTAAAGGTGGAAAATATCAACAAAGGGGGGACTGGGCAAAATTAAAAATTGAAAAACCTTCTAAAAATGTAATACTGAAAATTAAAAGTGGATTTTTTCCCACCTAACAAAGAGCCCTTTCCAGTTACTAAAAAGGGAATGTGTTTTCCTAAAAGTTCGGGCCCCCAATATAAAAAAAAAATATTTCAATAAAAAACGGGTTAAAAAAAAAGCTATTGCAATGTTACACTAATTTCTTGGTGAACTTTACCCATTATTCTTTTTAAGCTTGTCTATTGGGTATAATACAAGAAAATTTTTTGGCCCCTTTAAATTCACCTGGGGGGAAAAAAAAATTGCGGGTTTCAAATTTAAGTGAAATTTTTGGATATATCAACAAAAGGGGAAAATGGGCAAAAATTTGAAAATGAACACCTATCTGAAATTTTAAAGGGATAATAAAAGTGGAGTTTTTTGCATCTAACAAAGAGACCTGAAAGTTACTAGAAAAAAGTTTACCCTATAATTTTTCGGGTTTCCCAATATCCAGGAAATTTTTTCAATAGAAAACTGTTAATAATAAAGCATTCCCAAGGGTCTGCACTAAGTCTTGGTAAAATTTTATCCGTTTTCCCTTTAAGAGCTTGTCTGGGGGTCCCCCGGGGGGGCCCCCCCTCCGTTCCCCCCCCCCCTTTTTGGGACTTTACGGGCCTAATCCCCCTTTTAAAAAATTCCCTTAACCCAACTAAAATAAAATCTTCCAATCTCTAATCTAACTAAATTTTTAAGGATCAAGCTTTAAAATTTGAGGTTTTTCTTTTGAAGAAATATAAAATTTCGCTTTAGCTGTTTTGGGAAAAATCAAAAGGGGCAAAATCCCTTTTTTTTTGGGGGGGTTTTTTTGAGGGCCTGAGGACACTGAGGCTTGAAAAGGGAAAAGGGTGTTTTATTAAAACTAGGGCCCTGTGAAAATTTTTCCCGCCAATCGCAACCATACACATCCCAAATCATGAAGTCGCACACACTTCCCCACCCCCGCTCTATTCTGTAATTTGATTTGCTGGCCGCCAAAAATTAAAAAAGCCCCAAAAAGGCCGGGGTTTTTTTTTTAATAATGGGTGGCCAAAAGATTTTAACCTAAATTATCCCCAAGATCTTTAAAAAACTGATCACCAAAAAAAATGTGCCCATTTCAACTTTGTCGATAATAATCCTCAACACTAAATTTTAAAAACCAAACATTTGTATAAATTTTATTTCATGTAAAGCCTGTCCCCGTTAAAAGTATGTTTGGGTGCACCCCTACAGCGTTTGAAAATCAGGGTGAGGGCAAAAATTTGTCCCGAACACAAAAGCAGGTTTGGGAAAACTACAATGTCCGCTGTTTCCAAGCATGTTGCTGAAACACATGGAGGTAATACCTCCTCTTTTTCTTGCATGGGCATAGAAAGAGTGCTCCCCTCCAATAGGGGTGGTAGTTTAAAAAGTATTTTATTGAACCCTGAGGGTAAAAAAGGATTTTTTTTCCCGGAGACCCGGAACCCCAAGGTTTTTTAAAAACACTAAACCACTTACTGTCTCCAAGTATCCTTCATAGGCACAGTAGTAGGGTCTCCACTCCCCATAAACATAAGCATTATCTAAAAGTCCGCCCAACTCCTTTTAAAACTTCAATACACCTTTATTCAATTTTTCTTTCGGCTTTAAAAGTATATAACATAGCATTTCCACATAGAATAAACATTAGAAACGGATACTTCGATTTTTAGCTGCGGCAAGCAGCAGTGCACGACCGTGTCTATAGTCCATCCAAGACTTTTCTCAAACGTGAGTTACAGAGGAGACGCTAGTAGACCGGGCTTAGCGCATCCACGCCCGCTGCAACATTTTGAGGTGGACACACCTCTTTCTCAAGTCCACCTCGAATGGATGGACTTTGGTCACGGTCACAATTCTTTCTCAAGTCCACCTCGATGCCTGGACGCGGTCGTGAAGTGCAGCTTGCCGCAGCTAAAATTCAAAGTATCCATTTCTAATGTTTACTCTATTTGGAAATGCTATGTTATATACTTTTAAAGCCGTAAGAAAAATTGAATAAAGGTGTATTGAAGTTTCAAAAGGAGTTGGCTGGACTTTTAGATAACCGCAAGGTTTAAACATCAAGTATGATTGACTTTATCATTATTAATGTATGTAGGTGTTTTTAACAACATGGTTTTGTTTCATTTTTCTACTTTATATATACATTTTTGTCTCATATTCAATAATGTCTATCAGACTTCTCGCTTGGTTTAAGATTTAACAGGTTTTTAGCCAGTTTATATGTTTAGCTGTTGAATAGTATGTTGGCCAGGTTCTATTTTGGTATAGTGAGGGTTAAATTTGGAGAATTCTTTATGTCATTTCCGGTACCCTTTATAACACCTAGCCTTGTGTTACCTGTTAGACCAGGAATAAGGTATCTTTTTACCAAAATGATTGAATGACAATGAAGTAGAGTTGCTAGATTGGCCTCCACAGTCCAAAGACCCAAAATATGGAGATGTGATACATTCTTTAAATGTCAGGAAATATGTGTACTTTCAAATATTATGTTTAGAGATGGGCGAATTTCTCAAAAATTCGATTCGGTCACTTCGCCGAATTTTCCGACAAAATTCGTTTCGTTCCGAATTACTTCGGCACGAATTGCGTTAAAAAGCAGCTATTTCCAGGCTGCACAGAGCCTGCAGGGTGCTGTAGAACATTGTGCCATGCTTAAATATGCAGAGGGAGCTTGGTTTAGTCTTCATACAATGTTGTGTTTTAGTATGACACGCAGATGACTGCCGCCGCTCTTAGAATCGCTTCACTATAAAATTCCCTGGGCACTTAAGAGGGCAAAACTGACCAAAAAACTCAAGCGGGAATGTAGCTTGATAAAGTGATGCCAGCGAAAGCTGGAAAAAAACAAGCTGAGAGCTCAGGTGGCAACATTAGTGACAGAGTGTGGAGGTGATGGCGGCAGCCACAGCAGCATGAGGTCAGGCAGTGGCACAATGACATTCTGGAGGAAGCCACAGAGTGGCACAATGACTGAGAGCGGAGGTCACGGTGGCAGCAGTATGAGGTCAGGCAGTGGCACAATGACATTCTGGAGGCGGCAAAACAGTATTAGGCCACAGAGTGGCACAATGATACAGTGTGGAGGTCATGGAGGCAGCAGCATGAGATCAGGCAGTGGCACAATGACATTCTGGAGGCGGCAAAACAGTATTAGGCCACAGAGTGGCACAATCACACAGTGTGGAGGTCACGGCGGCAGCAGTATGAGATCAGGCAGTGGCACAATGACATTCTGGGGGCAGTAAAATTTTAGGCCACAGATGGGACAATCACACGTGTGGAGGTCACGGCGGGAGCGTTGAGATCAGGGATGGGCCAAT
>JAODAL010072431.1:0-15112 GCA_025379985.1 Phyllomedusa bahiana
TCCTGCTTTGGGAAGGTTTTATGATAATCCCAACTGTGTGGCATGGGCAGAGACCCATTTGTTATCTATTCAGGAAGGTTACCGCTCAGCCGAAGACTACTGTTCCAAGTTCCACCAATGGTGCACATTGACTGGGTGGTCAGACCAACCTCTGAAGACCCTTTTCAGACAAGGGCTGTCTGATGCCATAAAGGATACTATGGTCAGCCATCCAACCCCCGAGTCCCTTAGTGACTTTATGAATTTAGCCGTGACTATTGACAGAAGACTAAGGGAGAGGCGCAGGGAAAAGCAAGGGGGTTTGACTGTTCAGATAAAGTCAGGCTTTCCGGCAAAAACTCCTTCTACCTTCTTTGAGAGTTCTTCTCTTCCATCTCCATCTCCCCTCAGTCCTCTGGAGAAGAACCCATGGTTTTGTGTTTTACATCTGCTGCCACCAGGAGGAGACACCGGTTGGAGAACGCCTTGTGCCTTAATTGTGGGAAGCCTGACCATTTATTGAGAGACTGTCCTATTAGGCCCAAGTCATCCCAAGGAAACACCGAACGTCTGCGTAATTTCCAGGAAGGTAACTTGGATGTACAGGTACCTCTTAATTCAAACAACAAGTTTGTTTTGCTCGTAACCTTGGTTTCTAGTTCCAAGACTTTTGCTTGTCGTTCCATGATTGACTCGGGTGCTGCTGCTAATTTCATCAGCAGGGTCTTTGCTATAGCCTTGGGTTTGGAACTTGTTTCTTTTGTTCTCTGTTTTGGGTTTCAGGTGTAGATTTTACCTCCCTAACTGGGGAAAGAATAAAATTTCACACTGCAGAGATCACTTTGACTATTGGGAGTTCGCATACTGAAAAACCTACATTTTTTGTCATGGAGAAACTGTTTGTTGATATCAGTCTTGGGTTGCCATGGCTCCACCTCCATAATCCTGTGTTTGACTGGAAAACCATTGAGCTGATCAAATGGGGTGACTCATGTGGTGCTCATTCGAAGGTGGTGCATCCCTTGGTGTATGTGGTAATGAATACTAATGACATTTCAGAATGTAATTCTGACATCTTTGATGGGGATGTTGCGGGATATACTAAACATCATACTAAACCAAGAGGGTCTGTTGAGGGTCTGGTCGTTCCCGACAGACCCCCAACTTCAAGTTCGGGTTTCCGGCCACGGCCGTTGCGACGTAAGCCCTGGTTTGTTACCTGATGTTTGGATTTGTATTCACTAGTGTGAATTATGTCTTCCTCCCCTGTATGTTAACTGATTCCTGGCCAACGCTCATGGCCAGGAAACCTTCAGCACCTTTTCAGTTAAACTGTGTTCTCTTGATTGACAGTCTTGTTTCCCTATCTGGTTTTGTGTTCTTTCCTCCTATCACCTCTGTTCTGTGTTCGCTGGTTCCCTATTTAAGGATGCCTTTACCTGTCACCTGCGCCTGCTATATTGGTTCCTATCCCTGTAGTTTGCCTTTACTCTCTTTGGACTTTCTTTGCTATTCTGACTTCTGCTTGGATCCCGGTTATTCTTTGTCTCACAATTTTGTACTGCGCTACCCGTTTGTTGCTAACTTGGCCTGCCCGAATACGCTTGCTTGTTCTGTGTTTGTTTGTTTTTGTCTGTGTTTCACTTGGCTCAGTGCAGTTATTAGTAATCTGGTTGGGGGCCGACCTATTAAGGATCCGGGTCCCCCAAAAGGCAGGGACAGAGGCTGGGACCAGTGTCAGGGATTCACTTGTCTGTGTCTCTGTGTGTGTCCCTGACAGTTCCCTGACAAATTGTGTTAAAAAAACTAGTCTGCCTATTTCAATGTTTTATGATTATTAGAATATCTTAGCCTGGTCTATAACCTCTTGCTGGTCCCTGAAACATCAAAGTGATCCACCAATTTCTTTGCAAAGACATTTCTGAATGGCTGTCAGGAAAAAAAAACCATCAGATGACTGTAATTGCTAGCAATAAGGTATCTAAGTTACATCGACCAGGCCATGTAGGTGTTGTATAGACACTGTTCATTTACGATTGGTAGATATATTTGCAAAGTTTACTATTTTGGCAATATCTTTTCAGTGGGATATAACTTCTACTGTGGTTCAACCGCTTCAAGGGGCTGCGTAATTGCAGGTGCTTCTGGGTCAGGTCAACATTGCAGTCAATGCTTTTAGTTGTATTGCCTCTGAAAATAGAAAAAAACCCTCCTCCGCAGCCCAAAGTTCTTTTTCTGACCTGATGAGAGGGCACAATACCTAAAATAAAAAAATGCCCAAATTGACATCTCCACACATTATCTCCACACAAACAACCTCAAACTATATTTCACATATGTAAAAAATGACTTAAAGAAAAAAGAGGAGCACAGTTTAAAAAATTACTTAGGTGGCATTTTTTGCTTTAAAAAATAATGAAAAAACTTAAAAAAGAGATTTTGGGCAACATTTCCCATTGGGGATGCACCATTTTTTGGTGTATTTTGCACCAAAACAACTGTTGACACCCTATTCTCTATATAAATGAACTGTAATACACCAAATCTAGACACATTATATGCCAGGCACAACACATTTGAATGCACCTAAAGTAGGTGCATCAAATATTTTAACAATGATATGCTATGCACCTACATTTTCCTATGCTCCTAGATAAGGCGCATCAATTATACTATTCAAGGTATACCAGATGCCAGATTTTTAACAGATTAATTCATTCAGGTGCACTATACACTCTTTAACTGCACCTTAAAACTGAAGGAAAATAGGGCATTATGTATCATGGAAAATGGTTAGACAATAATATGAATAATCAACCAAGAGAAAGAATTGCAAGTTTTAGAACCATATGTACTGAAAAAAAAAATCTGCTAAGCAGCTCAGTCATAAAGTAGTTAAATGTATTAGTCAGGGCTGGTGCTAGAGCCCTAAACTTCTGGCAATTTTCTCAGTAGGGCTGAGTTCACATAACATTTTTCACAGCAAAATAAAAATCTTCCTGTCACTAATTTTCAGCAAAGATACTACAAAACCCCTTATTTATGTATGATAGTATAATACCTCTAAATAATAGTCATACAGGGTGACATGTATGAACGGGGCTGTGCCAAAAGTCTGGCGTCTTTTCAGTCCGATAATTGGCGCAACCCCATTCGCTGTATTTAGAGATGGGTAAATTGATTATAACGAAGTGGAATTTGTTTAGAATTTCAGGAAAACTTTGGTTCTGAATGAAGTCGAAGTTTGGGGTATTTCGCGTGAATGAAGCGTGCTTTTGATTGATAAAATGGCTGCGAGCACATGGCGTTACATGGGGCAAAGAACTCTGGGAGGAAGAAGGGCAGAGCCTGCATGACATATGCAGAGATGAAGCCAATCAGAAACCGGCGGGATTCTGTGACGTCGCTGCACTATATAAGTCCGGGCGCGACGCTGGGAGCTCATACCGCTCTCACTGTACTGAGTAGGTAAGGTGCTGCCGCGGCTGCTTATGATAACTGATACTAAAGAACTCATTTTAATACAGCGATTTTTGGGGGGGTGTCACAGCTTGTCTCAGAGACTGCTTCTCTTATGTTCGAATTCTGATTTTGCCGGGTATTGGAACTGAAGTCCAGTGTGCGTCCAATGCAGCTGCATATTACATTTTAATGCATATGCTCACAGCTACATTGAATATCCAAGGGTTATCTAAGCCTGTTCCTGTTGTATTAATTTAAAGAAACAGCGTATTTACAATCCAAATACCACTTAATTTTTGGTTGCTCATTTCTTTTGCGCAATTTAGATCCAGGGGTTAATTAAGCGTTGTTCTGCTGTTGTGGTCACTAAAAGAAACGTTCTTTTTCACTGCCAAAAAAGACATTTTGCCTGTAGCATAATTCATAACCAAAGGTTAATTACAAGTTTTTCTGTTGTTGTGTACCGTAAAATACACGAGATTTTAACATGCTACAAAGCTGGTAATTTTTGGTTCCTCATTTGTTTTGCGCAATTTAGATCCAGGGGTTAATTAAGCGGTGTTCTGCTGTTGTGGTCACTACAAGAAATTTTCTTTTTCAACGCCAAAAAAGACATTTTGCTTGTAGCATAATTCACAACCGAAGGTTAATTAAGCCTGTTTGTGCTTTTATCTTCAGTAAAATGCACAGTGTTTGTAAACGGCACATACACGTCAATTTTTCCTGCCCATTTGTGGAGCGCAATTTATATCCAAGGGTTACCCAAGCTTGTTAGTGGGTTCATTTGGAGTCAAATACAGGGTGTGTATTTACCATATACAGATATCTTCATCAAACAGTGTCTGTACATTTTAGAACAAACAGTATGTCAGACAGAGAGGTGGCAGGCTCTTCACCTGCGAGTGGCAGTGGCACAAACATTCCTGGAACAGGCCCAGGTCGCAGCACAGCAAGGGGACGTCGCAGCAGGGGTCACTCAGTGAGGCCAGAACTACTGGTGTCATGTAGCGGCCGTGTGTTGTTCAGCAACCCAATGGTTCTTTATTGGTTGACGAGGTCATCCACTTCCTCCCAGATGACATCTGACAACCCCAGCTAAGAGTCGGTGGGAACGTCAGACACAAGCCTTAGTTGGCATGGCCCGGGAGCGGGTCAGCGGCCCTTACCTGTCCTCAACCCAACTCTGTCCCATCCGGTTCCCTCAGCCAGAGCTCTACTATGTGGTCTGGGCTCAGCGCCACTATATAGCGAGGATGAACAATTTGAGGAGGGCAGTCAGCAGCTACTTGACAGCAAAGAAATGGGGCCAATATCCCCTGCCGATTGCAGTAGGCGGCAAAGTATAGATGTAGAGAGTGGCATGTTGTGAGGGGTCAGCCTCTGCATACCAAAACAGGTGATGAAGACAGCAGTGACTATGAAACACAAATCGATTATGATGTAGTCGACCGCACTTGGGAGCCGGGTGAAGCAAGGGCTTCATCATCGTCAGGAGAAGAGGGCGTCAGCTTGCGCGTCAGGCAGCAGCGCAGCCAGCAAGTGGGTTGTGTGGCCGTGAGTTAGCAGGGGAGCAGCAGTGTGAGGTCGGGAGCCAAGCGGCCACCGGGTAGAAAACCCGCTTCGCGACTTCCGGTTCCGACGCCGACGGAATGTGAGCGACGGTGAGGAGCTCCCGATACCTGCGCTCAAATACCCGGCATAAACTACCCGGCGACGGCAAGCAGTGAAGAGGAGAGGCAGAGACCGTGATCCGGTGGCACCCGGTGAGCGGCGGCGGCGAGAGAGCGGAGGAAATTGGTGCAGAAGTCGCGGCAGTGCAGGCACAGCACAGCAGCCGGGAGCGCCGACAGACAGGACAGAGAGGCAGGAGTACGGGACGCCACAGCACTGGCACATAGGAGCCGAGGAGAGCAGGAGAAGACAAAGCAGGAGCCGAAGATAAGGTTGGGAGCACGGGGGAGGTTGGAGAGGCACGGAGGCACAGCAGGCAGTCCAGAGCGTACGGGCGGGAACTTTTTGTGCCACTGCAGCGGCGCAGCGGCCATTTTAGGGCAGCTATTTGTGACTCTCCTACCGCAGGAGGTATAAGTACCTGGCTTACTGGGAACATTCCAGGGAACAATACAGCAAGGGGCTTGCACAAGGGAATCCCCTTAATACAAGCATTGAGGTATCACTCAAGCCACATCTACAGTCCCTGTGCAGGATTACAGTACCCCCAGAGATACTTCTAATGCTTAGTGTGTAGCTTAAATGTTCATAAGAGAAGGCACATAAACGGTGTGGCAGTGATGAGATAACTCATCTGAAACCTGTGTGCTTTCTCCATTAATACATGCTGCTGATAACTATTTCTTTGTCAATAGCACCACTTGCTGGGGTGCTAGGAAATTACGCATAACTTATAGAGTGGAAGGCTATAACTGGTCCTGGAAAGTACAATACGGTCAAATATCACGTATACAACTGCAGTTCATCGACCGACCCAGCTCACAGAGGCTTACTGTGCTCCATGGAAAAATACTTCCCTAGCATGGGGAAATCTAACAAATCCAAAGAAAAAGAGGGGCAGGAACAGTTGGGGAGATCTAAACAGGGACACTCAACACCAGTCTCCTCGGGCCAATCCTCCCCATTACACCAGGCCATTCTTGCTCTCAGGATGACACTTACGAATTGGGGCTAACACGTGACGGGCATTTAATTGATTATAAGAAACTGGCAATGGAGGTGGCGCAGATGATAACCCAAGATATTCAGCTCACATTGGCTAGTACAGTGGCTAATACGGTCTCCACATCACTAGCCCATTTCAAGCAGATCTCAAAACACAGGAGCAGAAAATGGAAGGGGGTAGGGAAAGAGGGTACATACCCTAGAAGAGGACAACGAGCTTCATTACTCTTAAAATTAAAGACCTTATACATGAAAATAAACTGCTGTGAGAAAAGGTGGAAGATTGGAAACAGATCACGGGGAACAACCTCCGTATCGTTGGATTACCAGAATCAATTCCTCAAAAAGACCTGCTCTCCTTGTGCGAAACAGAACTCCCTCAGGTGCTCCAAATTCAATGTCTGTGTAAGGTGGAAAGGGCCCACCGCATAGGCCCAGACCGGAGAGTACCGGGAAACTTGGGGACTCCATCCTCAGGCTACCGGAAGGAAAGGCCCAGGCAGGTGATAGCAAAGTTCCTAGACTTCACTGACAAGTCAGCCATTATACGAGCATTCAAACGGAGTACTACCCCAGTGATCCTTCAAGGAACCAAGATCCTAATTTTCGAGGACTATTCGGCGGAAGTGGTCCGAAGAAGAAAGGCTTTCTCCGATATTTGTACAGATCTCTACCACAAGAAAGTGAGATTTGCTTTGCTTTTCCCAGCCATTCTAAAAATCCATCACAGTAATGAGAACTCTTCTACATTCCACTCTCCAGAGAGGGCTCAAAGTTTTCTACGGCAAAGAGAGGTTAAGGGGACAGTACAATCAGGAAGTCAGTCGAGGCGGGACTCTCCACGGTTGTCTTCGTCTCCAACCACAGACTCCCGAAATGAGAACTCTAACCAAGGATCACCCTCTAGGAGAGTTCTGCCGGACACTCCTTCAACATGAAGCGTAATCCTGTACTTGAGGCTTGGAGATACAGGAGGACTGAGTTGTGTCTTAAAAATTTCCGAATTTTCATGCTTACGAAAAGAGTGGGGGGCGGGATATGGGTTTACAAAAGTTTATCTCTATTCCTGTGAAGAAGGGAGTGGGGTGAGAGGGTTGTTAGTGAGGCAGAAGATACGTGGCTCACGGCGTTGGAAAAAAGTGAAGTCCTGATCTTAATTTCAAATGTTGAGGGTTTATTCGCAGGTTTTTGTTGGGGATAGGGAAAATGGGGCCAGTTGTTTTTTCAATGTGATTTGCCATCGAACATGAGGTTTGGGGTTCTTCTTGGTCTGGAAAAGGGGGTTAAAGAATCTCCCAGGAAGTGACAAGAGCGTAAATTAGGTAATGAAACTAATATCATGGAATGTTAAGGGTCTTAACTCCCCACATAAAAGGAGAATGGTCCTAAGATACTTGCAGAAACTCAAAGGCGATGTAGTTCTACTACAGGAGACGCACTTAAGGGTAGAGGATATGTACAGAATGGAAAAAATGTGGGTGGGGGAGATGGTAGGATCACTAGCTCCGGATAAAAAGGCAGGGGTAATGATCCTCATAAGCAAGAGGTCCCAGTGTACCTTGGTAGAGTCGGACATGATTCTCGAAGGTAGAATACTCAGGGCTACCCTAGATACTCCATCCGGTAGAGTAAGCATATATAATGTGTACGCTCTGAACAAGCATGATCGGGAATTTTTCCAGTCCTTGGAATTGGCCATACTTCAGGATAGAGAGTCCCAGGTGATAGTGGCAGGGGACTTTAATGGGGTAGTGAACACGTGTGAGGATAGGAGGAGGGCACAAGACATAGACATCTCTCACAGGAAGACCAGGCACTACAAAGGTGGGTTTCAGACGTGGGGTTGACAGACATTTGGAGATATTGCAACCCAGAAGGAAGGGAGTTCACTTTCTATTCGCATCCCCAGAACGCTTGGTCAAGGATTGATTATTTCTTTATAAACGATAGGCTAGTGAGCAAATGTGAAGAGACAAAAATCTTAGATATAGTGATATCAGATCATGCCCCTATCACTTTGTTGATTCTGGAGTCTTACCCTAAAGGAACCGACATAATTTGGAGGATGCCAGGATTTTTCCTCCAGGAAGAAGGAAGCCATGAGCTACTGAAGGGGTGGTGGAAGGAGTATAGCGATTTGAACAGCAGTCATAGGGAGAACCCCTTCTTGTTCTGGGATGCAGCGAAAGCCTACTTGAGGGGGAAGATAATTGCACATACGGCTAGTGTCAAAAAGGTGGCCAGGGATAGGTTTAGGGAGGCCACGCGCCTACTCAGGGAAAAATACACAAAATTTGTGCAAACATTGACGGATGAAGACAAGGGCATTTGGATACAAGCAAAATCAGAATTCGAGGTGTGGCAGAGTAAAATAGAGAAATATTACAGTGATCAGCAAATGGTCTCTTTCTTTAAGTTCGGCAACAAGTCAGGGAAGTTGTTAACCAATATGGCCAAAGGGAGAAGGAAGGCGACCATCATTCATAGCATTAAGGATGCACAGGGAACCAAACATACTGACCCGAAAAGGTTAAACAAAGTCTTCAAAGACTACTATGACACATTGTATAGTGAGGATCAGGTAGGGGCTGATCACTCAAAATTTTTGGAAGGGCTAAAGTTACCGGCACTATCGGGGGAGGACTTGGATGGCCTAAATGCACCAATAGCAATAGAGGAGTTACTGGCTACAATCAAAGGGATCCCAAATAACAAAGCACCAGGCCGGATGGTATAACAGGGGTTTTTTATAAACTGCTAGGCCAAGAATTGGGGGTGGATCTCATACGAGTTTTTGAAAAGATCATAGAAACAAAACAAGTAATGCCATCTTCCAATACAGCATATATCAAGGTCTTACATAAGGAGGGGAAGGTATGCGGAATGTCCAGGGTCATATCGCCCGATATTTATTACTGAATGTAGATATCAAAATTTTTGCAAATTGCTGGCAAATAGGCTGGCGTATTTCCTGCCTCAACTTATTGGTCATAACCAGAATGGCTTCGTCACGGGACGGTCTGGGGTCATAAATTTACGGACAGGATTGGCAATTCAAGATAGTGTCGCGGGCGCGGGCACGGAGATGGGAGGCACTTTGTTGGCGATTGATGCCGAAAAGGCCTTCGATAGTGGGAAAAGGACCCTGGTTATACCCTGTCATTTTCTAAAATGAACATACATGGTACGTTCAGAGATTTTGTGGAAGCAATTTACAACAATCCTCAGGCGCGGGTAAATACCCCAGGCTTCCTATCTGAGTCTATAACTCTTCAGAAAGGGACGAGGCGGGGTTGTCCTCTATCCCCCCTTCTTTTTAACATAGCCCTAGAACCTATCATTAGACACTTAGTATCATCTGCCTTATTTGAAGGGTTACAGTCGGGACTGAGGAGGTTAAAGATTGTTGCTTCGCTGATGATATGTTACTTTTTATGAAGTCACCACAAGATCATCTAGGGAGGGTGCTGGCCTTCCTGGGGAGTATGGGGGATTTAAGTGGTTACAAAATTAATTCAGCTAAGAGCCAATTACTCTTTTTAGGTAACGGGGGAGGTGGGGAAGGGGGTCTTCGGGAAAGAATACAGGTAGTAAAATCGCATTTGACTTATCTTGGGATTAAGATAGGTAGGGAGACATCTTCACTATATCATCTAAATTTCACACCACTGATAGAAAAAATGATAGGAGAACTTAAAAGATGGGGTGCACTTCCATTATCACTACTAGGGAGGGCTCACTTATTGAAGATGATCAGCTTTGCCCAATTATTGTACCCTATACAGAACATCCCGATGCTGCTCAAGCATAACGATGTCAACAGATTGCGATCAGTGTTTACAGGATTTCTGTGGAGCTCGAAAAGAGCCAGGATTGCCTATAAGAAGCTGGTCCTGAGCAAGCCGGAGGGAGGCCTTAACCTTCCCGACATTAGATTGTACAACTTGGCAGCGCTTGTTCGACATGTACGGGACTGGATTCATGGTAGCTGGTATTTCTCCAATCTGAGGCTGGAGAGGCAATTGGCGAATCCAGAAAATGTATCCGCCTTATTGCATACGGCGACTAGGGATCTCCCTGTCCATGTCAAACGAAGTGGGATCCTAAGAGACACCATAGCTACCTGGAAACATGTGAGGAAGCTGTTTACTTTGCCTATTTATCTGTCCAAGTACGCACCCTTATGGGAGATGCGAGGGTTTCCTGCAGGAAAATAGATTTTTTGGGGAGTGTAAGGATAAAAACATTCGGACAATGGGAGATCCAATACATGATACAGACAACAGATTCATGACGTGGCAGGAACTTAAGGGAAAATATGGGTTGGGAGACAAGCAGGTTTTTCAATATTGGCAGGTCATGACCTTTTGTAAAAAAACTGGTTAAAAATCCTGTGGCGGCAGAAACGCCGGGACAGTTTGATACCCTTATAGGACAGCCAGATCAATTGGTTTCTTTGTCCGGTATTTACAAAAAGTTATGTGAAAAAGGTCTTTGCTCAATTAAGGAGCAATGTTTTAGGGCTTGGGAAAGAGAGTTGGGAGACTTAGAGGCGAGCCAAAAAATTAGAAAAGGACTCGAGAAAGTTAAAAAAGCTATAGTAAATGAAAACTGGAGGAAGATATTTTTTTGTCTAGCCCACAAGGCGACTTATGCATTGGACCTTCCCTACAGGAATGCTCCAGCTGGTTTTCTGATGGAATGCCCAAAATGCAAGCTGCAAAAAGCAGATTTACTACATGGGATATGGCATTGCCCAAAACTGAAGAAGTATTGGGAGGACACTTTGCAGTATATTAAGGAGATATGGGGGGTGAAGGTGCCAAATGTCCCGACTAGCACTATTTTCCATTATATCCCTGCAGAGGTCACAGGGAGGGGAGAAGAACAAGCATTGGTGAGCAACAAAGGAGTTCATACAATGCTCTTAGTAGCAAAAAAGTGTATCCTAAGGCATTGGTTACAGGAAAATGTCCCAATTATGGAGGAAATAGTGGTTACAACTAGACATTTGATGACAGTGGATAGGATAGAGGCGGAAACAAATAAAGTTACGCTAACAAAGGTTTTTTTCCAGAAATGGAAGAGCTTTATCGTCAAGTCTCTAGCGGATGAGGACATCAAGGAGTTGATGGCCCATTTCCGCACGTCCGAATACTATCTCCTGGAAAAAATGTCAGGGTCATTAGGGAGATTAGAAATTGGGGATGACTCTTAAAATAGGGTCTAGGGAGGTAACCATGAAGTGACAGTTGTAATTTCACATTGATTGTTTGGGTTAATTTAGGTTAATTGGATAAGTTGATATATTTAAAAAATTGGAGAAGATGAAGGTACATGGATTGTGTCTTGCTGAGTGTACTCAAGTCACTTTACACTTATTTGAATGTATCGTTGAATTGCTGTAGTGTGGTGAATTTCTTCTCAATAAAAATAATTGTAAAAAAAAAAAAAGAAAACCTGCTTCGCAGGTCCAAGAAAGTAGCGGCACAGGGGCTCAGCGAGGCAGCGGGGGTAGTAGTCACTCAGTGCGGAGCGTTAGCGGTAAAATCAGCTACTCGGCAGTGTGGCAGTTCTTTGCTAAGACACCGGAGGAGCCGAATATGGGTATATGTAGAATCTGTGTGCAGAAAGTGAAGCGTGGTCAGGGAGCTAACGTTGGCACCACGGCCCTGCGTCAACACATGCAGCGTCAGCATCCGGTGGCCTGGGAGAAACGTGGCTCAGATGTGGTGGTCCATCCTGCCGCCGCAACAACAGCAGCAGCAGCGGCCAGTGGCACGCATGCCATTGCAGCCAGTCAAGTCTCCACAACCTCTGCAGAAGGGAGCTGTTTCTCTTTGCCATCATTTCCCAGTCCAGATGCTCCTGCTCCTCGCTACTCATGGCGCCAGCAGTCGTTCAGCGAGGCGATTGCAAAGAGACAACAGTATGCGTCCAACCATCCTAAGGTGCAGAAGCTGACCGTGCTCCTGTCCAAGTTGTTGGTACTGCAGTCCCTCCCTTTCCAAATGGTGGACTCTGCACCGTTCAGAGAACTAATGGCTTGTGCCGAGCCGAGATGGAGAGTTCTAAGCCGTAATTTCTTTTCCAAAAAGGCAGTACCAGCACTTCATAAATATGTAGAACAGAAGGTGGGCCAGTCCTTGAGCTTATTGGTTTGTTCCAAGGTGCACGGCAGCGCATACGTCTGGAGCTGTAACTACGGTCAGGTCACTGGGTGAATGTGCTTCCTGCCCAGGCACACCAACAACTTGGACAAGAGACGCCGCTTTCTCCTCCACGTTGTCAAACTGCGGCTCCTGCGCCAAAGTCCGCCTCCTCCTCCACCACCACCATCATCTCAGCCTCCACAAGAACTGCTCCCGCACCTCCACCACACCCCACCACATGTGTAGGGCACAGCGGTGTCACGCAGTTCTACACCTGGCTTGCCTCGGCGAACAAAGTCACACAGGGAAGGAACTGCTCTACGTCATGCAGCAAGAAATCGATGTGTGGCTTTCTCCGCACCAACTGCAAATCGGAACCATGGTGATGGACAATGGGAGTAACATGGTGTCCGCGCTGCACCGAGGAGGGATGGTCCATGAAAAGGTGAAAAGGTTCCTGAAGTCTTCCACCGATCTTCAGAAGATTCTGAAAATGGCTAGGAAACTCTGCATGCACTTCATCCATTCCTACAAAGCCAGGAACACCCTCCTCGAGTTGCAGCGCCAGAACGGCCTACCCCAACACACTCTGATATGCGATGTTTCCACCCGTTGGAATTCCAGCCTGCACATGTTGGACCAACTGTATGAACAGAGAAAGGCCAATAACGATTTTTTGATGATCCAGGCGGACAGGAGTAGTCCCCTGTGTAACTTTGATGTCATCCAGTGGCAGCTCATGCGTGACACCTGCCATTTGTTTAGGCCATTCGAGGAGGCTACATTATTTGTCAGTCGTCAGGACTACGGGATGAATAACGTCATTCCACTGCTTCATGTCCTGGAACAGATGCTGAAAAATCTGTCTGGGCAGGGGACTGGAGACGTGGCGACCACATGTCGCGGCCACATGAGTCCGGTGGGGACTGAAATGGAGGAGGAGGACATTGGAGCAGAAGCATTGTCTGGTGAAATGAGTGGATAAGAGAGGAGGAGCAGGAGCAGCTGGAGGAGGTAGATGGAGATGAGGAAGACGAGACAGATGACCCGCAAGAACCGTGGCAGTATACAGTGGAGATGGAGGCAGGGAGCCCCTCGGAGTCACTTGTGCAGATGGCCCACAGCATGCTGATTTGCCTGGCTAGTGACAGCCGAATAGTCAGCATCCGGCAGAGAGATGACTGCTGGCTCTCCACCCTATTGGACCCTCGCTACCGGTCCAAAATGGGAGCCTTTTTTCCAGCTGCTGAGAGGGAGGACAAACTCAAATACTATAGGAAAATCTCCGTAGTCAGTTGGCTGCTGCCTATGTGCGATATCGTCCCTCCTCTGACAGGTCTGACCGGGGGGTTCTTCAGCTCTCACGTACTACTGCCACGGCTGCTGGGGGAAGGTGGGGGATAGGAGCAGTACCAGCTCCATAAGCAGCAACCTAAGTCTGGAGTCACTGATGAGAAGCTTCCTTCACCCACCTAGTGAGGAGGGCAGTCGCCAACAGCAGCAGCAGCAGGACCTGGAGCAGACCCTGAACCAACAGGTGGTGGCCTACTTGGACAGCACTCTGCCACCCCAGTTCGAAGATCCACTGGACTACTGGGCAGCCAAACTAGATGTGTGGCCGCAACTTGTCGAGTTTGCAGTAGAGAAGCTGTCCTGCCCGGCCAGTAGTGTGGCATCAGAGCGGGTGTTCAGTGTGGCGGGGGCCATCGTTACCCCAAGGAGAACCCGCTTGTCCACGGGAAATGTGGAACGACTGACCTTTGTCAAGATGAATCAGGCTTGAATCGGCCAGGATTTCCACACACCAATGCCTTAGGCGTCAGACTACATCAGCCATGACACCTCACCCAAACTGTGAGAAATGAGTCTGGGTTCAAACTACTTGCCTCAGCCACTATTCTGATGCCGTCACCCGCCTGATGCCACACATCTTCTGCCAGTTTCTCCATCTGCCACCAACCATCTATACCAGGGACTGGTATTGCCATCCACCTCCACACTCTGTCATTGTGACCCTCTATGACCTCATGCTCCTGCTGCTGTGGCTGATGCCGTGCCCTCCACTCTGTGTCATTGTGCCACTCTATGGCCTACTCCTGTTTTTGCCACCTCCAGAATGTCATTGTGCCACTGTCTGACCTCATGCTGCTGCTGTGGCTGTTGCCGTGCCCTCTAGTGTTGAGCGATTATTATCGACAAAGTTGAAATCGGCACGGTATTTACGTTGATCGGATTTTTTAGATCACGCGATAATTTAGGTTAAAATCTGTGCATAATCTATTAATATCGCGCCATTTTCGGCGCTTCCTGTCATTTTGGCGGCCAGCAAATCAGCTTACAGAATAGAGCAGGGTGAGATGTGTGTGCGACGTCATTACTGGGATGTGTATGGTTGCGATTGGCTGGAAAAATCACATGACCTCATTTTACATAGAACAGCCCTTCCTGTTCATGATCAATGTCTGTCAGCGTCTCATAGCAGTAGGACGTGCGCTCGCCTCTGTCCAAACAGCTCAGCAAACAGCTCAGCAAAATTATTTTATTTTTTCACAGAGACAGCTCTACTTTTAGCTGTGATCCTTAGAACTTAGTTAGATTAGAGACTTGCAGATTTTAGGTAGTTAGGCAGAGAATTTTAAAGGAGCATCTACCGCTGTAAAGTCGCGGGAGGGAGTGCAGGGGGGGGGTGGGCCCGCGGGCGAACACAGACAAGCTCTAAAAAGGATACTGGATATTGTACAGCCAAAACTTTGTTTAGACATTGCATTGCCTTATATTAGGATACAGATCTTTCTAGTAACTGCAGGTCTATTTGTTAGGTGCAAAATCCCCTTTTATTTCAT
>JAODAL010072432.1:0-15112 GCA_025379985.1 Phyllomedusa bahiana
AAGGGGGTTGCCCACTTACATATGTATGTAACAGTATAGCTGTTAGTCTCGTATATGTTGTTCTAGTACCTTAAATTTTGCATATCTTGGGCTCTCTCTTTGTGGTGCGTCACTGTAAGGTATCATTGTTATATTCCTTTTTCCTACTAGAGTGTTTACCTTGCCCGAAAGGGAGATCGTAGACACTTTAAAGGGAAGTTCCAGGCGGGTCCCCCTTTTATTTGGGCAGGTCCCCTTTTTGTAAAGCAGGGGAAACGCCTATTGTTTTCCTTTATCTTTAAGCATAGGAGCAGTGTAAAATTGTTATATTTGTGTCTTTTATTTTTATGGATACAATTTATTAAAAGTTATGTTTTGTGTCAATTGTTGGTAAAGAGTATACAATATATGGATGACTAGTTTGGACAGTCAGGGTTGCTCATGTTCACATGTGGGTTAAGACCCCCTCCCCCCAACCCCCTCCCCCCGTAAATATTTGTGTTTTATGTTCGTCTTTTTTATTGCAAATTTATGATAAAGTTTCGATAGCTGTTCTCGTCTACTGCTTTGCAGATGTGAAAAACGTATTGTTACAAATGTTAATTATCAAGTCTCGAAAATCAATATGTGTTCTATTGAATTTTGGGGTGAACATTATTCCCCATTCATTATTGTTATTTAAGGATGTGAAACGGAAGTCTTCTTCTTCAGATGAAAATGCATCCTCCATATGGAACAAGTAAACCAATTATTGTAATAAATGAACTGGTCTTCAGAAATACCCATGAATAAGATTCAAAAGATGGACACCCTTTAGCTGTGCCCTGGATTGTTTAAATAAAATTGTTGTGGGAAGAATTTTTTCTCAAGAATCAATGATAGACTACTTAGGAAAAAAATCACCCTGGGCAGAAGTATATTGTAGATCATTATGGATGTAAAACTCTACGCATTCTAACCCTTTTCTATGTTTGATATTACTGTACAGTGAAATATCCTCCATGGTTAATAAAGAAAAAGGATTTTGACTTTAAAAGGGGAGAGATTTGAAAAAAAATCGAATCTTAGAAATAGTGAGGGGGAAGTATGATATCAGGTACGTACATTTCTATACCAATCATTATTCTCAACACAATTTCCTTTAGTTTCACTCACCTCGGCCACTGTACTTCCTGAGGTCACTTTAGACCAAAGTTAACATTCATGATGCCATCACTTATTCTCAGCTCTCTTTACATTATAGCAGAATTTTTTTTGTTGATACCAATACATAAGTAGATATCTCCCTTATGTTTTCTCCATATAAATATACACTACTCACAAGAAGTTTAGGATATTTGGCTTTTGGTTGAAATTTCAGGATGAACATAAAATTTCTTGACTTTTTTTTTTTTTCTAAATTAACTAGATGACAGCATCTCTCCCCATTAGATGCACTCGTCCAATTGTTCAGTGTTCAGGGCTTTCTGCAAAATGTGCTGATCTCTAACAAGAGCTTAATGGCAAAATTCCCTGTTTGATCCCTGAATCGCCCAATACATTTTGGAGATCAATATTAATTTGGATTTAAACCATCCTCCTTATCCTACTGTTCACATTGTAACATCATGAGACCCAGACAACACCTTACAATTGGTCAGCTGGACCTTGCCATTGCCAGGCTTCGAGCAGGATGCTCTCAGACGGAAGTGGCCACTGAGCTTAGAGTGTCACAGAGCGTCATCAGCAGGTTGTATCAGAGAGAGACTGGAAGAGTCGCAGAAAGGCAAAGAAGTGGACGTACTCTAGCTCCATCACACACTGATGAGCGTTTCATTGTAAGCAATGCCCTGTGGAGCCAGATGATGAACGCTGCACAGTTCCAGGCACCGGGAGGTGAGAGGCGCCAAGTGCCACATCAGACCATCTGTAACCACTTACATCGGTATGGTCTGTGTCCTAGACGACCGGCATGGAGACCTGACCATACCTGACCCGGCTGATGCATCGTGCTCTCTGTGACGTCTCCAGCATCATTGGTGCCATCATTTCTGCTCAGAGTGAATCAACTTTTATCACTTAACAGCTCTGAGGAGCACTGGTCCCTCATCCAGCGTAGATGCTCCCTGGCCCATGCAAGATGATGATGCCCATGCATGGTGGTGTGGTCAGGTATCCTTGCTGGTTTTCTAGCACATGCTGATGTTTGTCCTGAAATTTCAACCAAAAGCCAAATATCCTTTACTTTTTGTGAGTAGTATTTGTAGTGTATTTGAGAACACTGTTTTACTTCAATCACTGAAAAACAATGACTCCCAATAAAAAATAATTCTTAATAGATAAATTTAAAATCCAACTTACCCTCCAACAGTCCTTCCCTAACTAATGCTAAACCCTACATACACAAGGCAATCACCCCGAGATAGCACTTATATACTTACCTACTTTGCTTCCTCTTTCCAAAGCAATCAAGTCCCAACAAGTCAGGAATTTCAATCCGACAGGAGGTTTACAACTCCCCCTTCATGTATCCTTGCCATTGGTTTACTTTGTATCAGGTGACTTTACATTCCATTCCATGCACTGTGAGGACATCTAGCGCTCTAGGAGGTTACTGCTCTCTATGTTCATTCTGCTCAGCAGAGCTCCGACATCTGGGGCAAGAATGGAACAGTTTACTGAAGTCTTGTTTTCATATTTTGCTGTTTGCATCATTGTATTGTTACACTGTATCGTTTTATTGCTGGGTTTTGTAAAAAGTTGTTTTTCTAGGGCAACGTGTCCCATTTGGGCCGCGCTATTTTTTAGTGTATTTTGCACCAAAAAACTGTTGACGACCTATTCTCTATACAAGCGAACTGTAGTACGCCAAAACTAGGCGCATTATACACCAGGCACGACACATTGGAATGCGCCTAAAGTAGCATCATGTACATTTGCAATGATACGCTATGCACCTACATTACGCTATGTGCCTAGATTAGACCCCTCAATTATACTCTGCAAGGTAGACCAGACGCCAGATTATTGACAGGTTCATTCATTCAGGCGCATTATACACTCATTTAATGCACCTTAAAACTGGCATTGTCTTGCCTTTTTTCTGACATGTCCCTCCTAGTGTATGGAGAGAGCCATGAGAGAAGAGAAGGAAACCATATTCTATATTGGGAAAGCTGTAGTTTGAATTTCTGATGGAATTGTAGAGGACACTTATTGGGGCCATGTGGTTCCAAAAAACATGAGGACATTTGCACTGATGGGTGTATGCAGTTGGTACTTACGGGGGTTGTAGCAGGTAGCTCTGAGTGGAAAGTAGCATGCACTTTATATATGCAATATATAGGAAAGTGTCAGGAAACAGCCCGCGCCCACTCAAGGGTCGACGGCCTGACTTGGGGGTGTATCGTGAGGTTGCGCTCCCCCTAGGGGTGCACAAGGTCAGCCGCATACGGTTTCACAGTTAACCCCTGTCCACACGGGAACAGGAAGACGCAGGGAGTGCGAGAGGATACCCCACTCGCTCACAACCCTGAATGGCTGGGCGATATCTGTTTACCCCACTGGATAAACAGAGCTCTGCCAACCCAGTAGACTGCCACCAGTTCCTCGTTGATTATAAGACTGGTCCATTACTGTCTTACAACAAGGCCAGGAACCAGCCCAGGTAACGATATATTAAAGACCGAGAAGAAGGGCACGTGAGAGATCGATGATCAAGACAACAGACCAGTCCAGATTAAAGTTTATAGATTTAATTTGCCTTGGAGGGCGCACTAGACAAAGCTCTGTGTGTATATTTTTTTATAACGTTATTACACAAGGAATCGCTTCCTCACTTGTTCTCTCTCCCTCTGAAATACATTTAGACATAGTGCAGACCCTTAAACTCCTAAACAAAGTCAGACCATAGACCAAGACCCTGATTAATTCCCACCCCATAACAGACTCAAAAATTAATTCAAACTTAGATTATACCCCTAGAATTAATTCAGACTCTCAGATACCTGATGTATTGCCCCCCGAGTCCAGACCCCTAAACTTATTCAGACCCCAGAACAGAATATTAAATTAATGCAAACCCAAAATTAGACCCCCTATATTAATTCAGACCCTCAGCCCTCTGACTTAATTCCCACCCCATAATAGACTCATCAGTCAATGCAGACCAAAGAGTAGACTACCAGAATTTATTTTGATCTTCAGACCCCTGACATATTTCCTTCCCTGTCCCAGACTCCTAAATTAATACAGACTCCAGAACAGACCGCCTAAATAAATTCAGACCCCATATCAGACTCCCTTAATTTGTTCAGATCCCAGACCAGTCCTCTGACTTAATTTCCAGCCCATACTAGACTCATAAATTAATTCAAAACCAGAATGCACTTCTCATCTAATAACCATACACCCCCTGCTCCGTGATTTACCCCTCAGGTGCCTTCTTTTATATGGTGTAATGTTCAATGACCTTGTTGACTAGACCCCGTATACCTGTAATAGATCCAGTATAGGTAATAAGCCAAATAGATATGGCTAAGTTTAAAGCCCCAGCCACAGATCATCTATGGCACCAAATGGCCCATCAAGAAGCTGTGAAATTTGAGGTTGACTGCTTCTCCAATGAGGTAGATGAAAGACTATGGTAGATAGAGAGGGAGAAGAACCCAGATTTGTCAAAGCGACCCCTAAACGGAACCTCTTGTCACAACTGTCCTAAGATCTATGACTCGAGGATTGGACCCCTCAACCATCTTAGAACTCTTAAGTAAACTTGATGGCCATCATCCTTGCATCAAGAGACCTCCAATGACATTGTTAGTGATTTCCCATATCATCTCTTGGGTGTCACATTACACATTTTACTGACAGTATAGGCTTAAAGGGCTATTCTCACCACATTGATGAGCTTTATACATGTAGACAACTGTAAATAAAGACTATTAGTACATACATTTCTGGTCTGATTTTGCTTCTTTTCAGAGTTAGAGCAGTTCTGATCTCCTGCTTGTGCACACAAGGTTTCCTGAGTTACCAACGACCTCTCTCTGCTCTAATAGTGGCCAGAATGGTGACGTAACTTACTGCTGTGTCTTACCAGCAGCAAAAGAGCTTGTTTGTTTTTTTATTGACACATTTTTAACCCCTTCAAGCTCTGTAGACCTTTTCCCTCCTGATAAAACATATCCATCATCAATAGCCATCTAACAGACTCAGTTAGGGATAGAAGAGCTGAAATGTCAGTCACTGCTGTAGACCTACCTACAGCCTGAACTGGAAGTGGGAGCCTGAGGCTGTGGAACTGCCTGCAGCCTGAGCAGGAAGTGGTAGCCTGAAGCTGTAGAACCACCAACAACATTAATAGGGAGTGTGATTCTAAGCTGTTGAACAGCCCACAGCCTGTACTGGTTGTGGGAGGCTATATCTGTAGAACATTCAATAGCCTGATCATGATATGGGAATCTAAAGCTGTAGAACCACCCACAGTCTGAACAGGAAGTGGGAGCCTGAAGCTGTAGAACTGCCCACAGCCTGCACAGAAAGTGGGAGCCTGAAGCTGGCTGTGGCTCTGTGAAACATCATGGTGAGACAACCCCTTTAAGTTTCAGCCTAGAAGAGACAGTGACGAATTTCCATAATGTACCAATATCAACTAGAGCTTTATAACTCCATGAAGGCAAACCCTGCTGCAGCCACGGGGTCTCTGAAAAGAGGGCATGTCTTTTATGTTTTCAATAAATGGCGAAAACCTGTTCAGCGGTCATTTTTCCTTAGGCCACAAGTTCCAGCTCTGGGATCCATATCTTTCTTGGAAGCGTTGGCTCAGATTCAAGAGCTGGTTGTACTTTCATATGGCTCTTCGTTCTGTTCTGTGGTTGTTCTGAGTATGGTCAAGCACACTGCTCACTTACTTCTGAAACTTCCATAGAACAGAATGAACAGTCATGTATAAGCCAGAGGCCCATTCCCGAGATAGGTGCAGATCCCAAAGGTTGAACCTGCAGCTATCAGACTTTGATGGCGTGTCCTATCAATATACCATCAAAGTCCATGGTCCATGATCATCGCTTTAACCATGACTCAAATCAAGAATATATAAAAAAAAGACTGACACCTCTAATCGCATGAAGGACACTCTGTGGCATTAACAGTACTAAGAAGTTAAGTAGTATCATCTACTTGAGGAGACCTCATATTTGTACCCAATCCAATCCATGCCGATAAGTCTGTGTACTGCACTGTGCTGATCTGGGGCCATAGCCTTGAAGCCCATCCTCTCATACAGACGTATACCATCCAACTGTATGGTCGTGGTGGACAGAACAACTGCATTACACCCACTTTTCCGTGCAAAGTCAATCACTGTCCGACATAACAATTTAGCAATCCCTTTGCCTCTATGGCTTCTGGATACAAACATCCTCTTCAGCTCCACATTCTTCTCATTATGGGTAATGTAAGGGATGGCGGCCACCATACCCACAACTTCACCTTCCAACTCCACCACCCAGAAACAGGAGCATTCCCTCTGTAGATAATGTTTCCTGATGTTCTTCATATCACTTGCCAGAGCTTGCCTGACATAAGAATGGAAAAACACTGAACTGGGCAACCATAAGATGAGCAGCCCGGTGACCCCACCCAAGATGGAGAGCACCATGGATCTGGTGGTGACCAGCGGAAGAACCAGCCCTACCAGCAGAAGGAGCTGGCACTGAGGCTGCCTCAGAGTATTGGAGAGACGTGCTCGTAACACCCAGACGTGAAGATCTTGAGGACCGAAAGATGGTCAGATTCCCGGTACAAGCGGACATTGTAGGAGGACATGTCTCTCTGAAAGAGAAATTGACACAGTCAATACATGAGTGTTGTATAAATGGTTCAAAGTCTGGTGCAAGCACAGTTTGGACAAACTTGTTAATAATTTTGGGATTTGCATGTCCAAAATCCAAATTCCTTTAAAGTAAAGGGAAAACATTTAGAATTTGTTTTCTGGCCTCTAGAAAGCTTCTACAGAAGCTACCTCCAATTGGAACCCTGAAAAATGTTTAGGGAACATGCAGAAAACCCAGTATTCCCTTACTAAAACCATAGCCCTAACTCCAACACCAGTGCTAACTAAAACTCCAATGCTAACCCTAAGACTCTTGAAAGCCAAATGCCTCTAAATTGCATGAAAACATTACCACATATCTGAGGAATATCTGAGAAAATCCAACCCCAACTTCAACTCAAATCACCAACATTAACCCTGACCAACATGAAAGCACCTTCAGTATCCAAATGCCTCCAAATTGTATAAGAATATCACAATACATCTAGGTAACTATAACCCCAATTCTAATTTCAGTCACGACAGTAACGTCAACCATAACTCTAACTCAAACTATAAGCCCAACCCTCAGCTTCTGGAAAGTACAGCAACCAAATGTCTTCAAATTGCATGAGAACACAATCACACATCAGGGATACATCTGGGGAACCTTCACCCCAACTAAAATTTTAATCATAACTAAAACCTGAATGCTAAATCTAATCCTAAAACTCTGGAAAACACCTCCAAATAGCATGGAGTTAGAGTTAGTCCCTAATCCCAACCCTAATCTCAGATCCAACCGAACTCCAACCCTAACCTCAACAAAAAGAAGACCTTAACCTAAGCTCCAGTTCTATCCCAACTCCAAGCATAACTCCAACTCATAGAAAAACCCCAAACTAACTTCAACTCAAAACCTCAAGCATAATTTCAACCCTACCCCAACTCCAACCCTAACCCTAACATAAAGAAAAACCACAGACCTAACTTCATCTCTAACTTCAATTTAAAGAAATCTCAATCCTAACTCCAACCCTACCCCAAAGCCAACCCTAACCCCAACTCAAAAACTCACTTCTAACTCCAACCCAACCCCAATTTGAAGAAAAAACTAAAAAACCAAATTCAAAAAACCCAAACCCCAACTCCAGTCCTAATTCCAACTCAAAGAAGGACCCTAAGCCAAACTCCAACTCTACCTCAACCCTGACCACAACTGAAACCCTAACCCTTGGGGTTAGGGATGATTTTGCTACAAATGCTTCCAAAGTTTGATTCAAGCCAACCTGAGCAGAATCTCAAATATTACAAAAAAAAACTTTAGTGTCAAAAAATATTCTTTGTATAGCAAAAATTTGTTGAAACATCTTATGTTATTGCAGAATTGCATCTCTTACACCTCCACCTTCTCCTGACCTCCACCCTGGAATTTTCATTATCAGTAAAGTAGTGGCAACTACCTCTAATCAAGTAAATTAAATACCCCGCCCTTTCCCAAACACGTTCTCCTCGGGTTTGAAGTAACAACACTTTCAGGCATATAAAATCTTACAATTACTCCAGTCCGAATGACACAGTCAGATAAGGAAGAAAAATACATGACAAAGCCACAAACCCCATTCAGCCCCTAAAAAACGGGCCTGCCTTTTTAAAAACGAACCTCGACTGGACCTTTATGGTCCCCCTCTTTATTTTGGAGTCAGAATCCTTGGAAACCTCTGCTTTTCCACCTGTATATAAAAATTAATATAATAATTTTATAAAAAAATATGATGGTCCACGTATCTCCCGGTTGTTCAGCATTTATACAGTATGTATACATGGTTTGGTATTTCTGGTTCTTACTTATATACAACATAAATATTGATAGTCTTGGTACGTCTGATTCAGTTGTTGTCTCTACGAGCTGAGATCAGTCTTGTAGATTCGAGACAGGATGAGTCCCAACTCTTCCAAGTAACATAAATAAACTCGGAAAAGGATGAAGTGTCCTGCCCGTTTACAGGTTCAAGGCACCTAACCTCGGCCCCCCAGCCAAGAAGAGGATGCAGGGAACTCTGACCGCCAATGCTAGGGTATCTGCAATTAAAGATGTCTATTAAGTTAGCTAGAAGATGATTCTTTTCTAAGAACCGTATGTTCTTACCAATCCCCAAAAATTTAATTCTAGACTCTTCGTGTTTCGGGCTTGAATTCCATTTTGATCCCTTTATCGGGAATAATGGCAGGGCTCGCTTTACTTACAATCCACAACATCGGGGACAGGGAGGGCATTTTTCCCCTGACTTACGCACACATTGGCCCCCCAACTTCTGTTGGTTAGAGGGCAGCCCAAACAGACCTTCTAAGGGTTATGGACTTTTAATCAAACCTTGAATCGGCTATTTAAGCAACCCTTTTAGTTCAATTTCACAGCCTTTTCGGTTCCCTACACCATTCTCAATGCCCTGTGATTCTAAAACAGAGTCACTTGATTTGGAAACAAGTTAGAGCCCTCTACTACCAAACAGGGGTGGATGAGTATACACCTCTATGAGATAACCATAATTTACAGGAGCTTTGTACTTTAGAGAGCTCTGTATGGCAAAGAAAGGGGATAGTGTATTTTCACAGCTGTGTAAGGACTCGAGCCTTAGGACATTTCAAGATTTAGCAGCAGAATACCATATCCCTAACACATCCTTCTTTCACTATTTTCAACTCCGGCATGCCATGCAGACGTGTTTCCCGAATAACCAAATAACTTTTTAGGAATTTCCAGTACCCCCCTTGTTCGTATCTCTCCCTGGACGTTGCCTGATTACTTGCTTCTATACATTACTGCTGAGAGGGAAGCTGGGAGTTCCGTTTCAGGCTAAGAAAACCACTTGGGAGGGGGATGTGGGTCCTATTACGGATGATCAGTGGGCCTTAGCATTGGAGACCCCTAAATGGTCCTTTCCAATTATGGGGGGGCGGGCGACTCAGTTGTATATATTACACCGCGCATATTACACCACTGCCTGTTTGCATAAATTTAAACCAGAGGTTCCCGATATGTGTCCGACATGCCTCTCTGTACCGGGCATGTTGTGGGCTTGTCCCAAGGTCCAGGGATATTGGCAACAGGTTCTCAAATTCCTAAATGACAGGATGGGATGCCCTATACCAGACGATCCTAAATGCTGTCTTTTGTTTTTAGACCCTGAGGAGTATCCGTCCTCGGCACTCTATACTTGTCTTACTGAGCTTATGTTTATAGCCAGGAAGACGTTTGCCAGACATTGGCTCTCTAATTATACTCCGACACTACAGGATTGAGTGAAAACCGTGAATGCTACCCTTTCATATAAAAAGTATATCTATGTACATAGGGGATGCCCGGACAAATTTATTAAGGTTTGGCAGGATTGGATTGACTCCACGGCGACAGTCTTGGAGATTCCCTGAACGGCTCTGAATCCGTCTTTTAATTAGCCTTGTGTTAATTGTCCCAAAGGCATCTTGAACCACCCAGTTATCTCTGGTTACACTATATATATTTGCGCAGATTTTCTTCCTGAGAAAGGGGATAATCACTGGGATCCAGGGAGCCCAGCTCAGTTGATTATGCCCCCCAAACCACACAGATTATTCGTTTTATGTATGGAAACACTGCACAAACACATGTTTTCTAAGGTTTTTAATTGTTGTTTTTGCTTATTGTTTATCAGAATGGTTTCAAGCAGAGGTGTATCTTCTAGCTCTTGGGCCATGGTGAGAAAAGTGTAATGGGGCCCCCCAGTTACCATGCACCATTTACAATGCTGCTATCTTCTTATGTGGCAGGAAGGCTTTGGGCTCCCTCAGGCTGCAGGGCCCGGTGGCGACTGCTACCACTGCACCCCCTGTAGCTACGCCCCTGGTTTCAAGTTTATATTAGTAATTGCCTGTGGTCATTCCTTCTTTGATGGAGATTGGTTATCTACATAGGACCACTGCTGCACAGAACTGTATGTCTTAAATATGTGCATCTTCTTACGCTTATGTTATGTAATTGACCATCTGATGTTATTTCTGCAGATTTCATAAATAAACTTGATTTTGTGTAAAAAAAAAAGAAAGATGTCTACGTAGGATCACTTACCTGATAGTAGGCAACTGTTAAGGATTTTTGACCCTCCATATCCTGGGCTCTTTGCACTCAGAGATGTTTATGTGGGGACACCTACTTGATAGTGGGCAACTGGTAGAGAAATCTGACCCCCATTATTGACTATCTGCACTCAGATCAGTCTATGTGGGGGCACCTAAATGATAGTAGGCAACCAGTGACCCCTCTTACACTGGTATCTGCACTCTGTCTATGTGGGGACACTTACTTAATAGTAGGCAACTGTCAGGGAATTCTGACCCCACAGATCATGGGGTCACTGCACTCATGGATGTCTATGTGGGGGCACCTAGTTGTTACTAGGTGTGTGGAAAATGAATAACTGGGGACAAATTTTTAATTCTGTTTGATTACTCGGTATACACATATTGTGTGCTATGTGTCATATCTGTTATATATGTACCCTTAATCCAGACTAGGTTTCCCTGGGCAAAGGTGAAGTGGATATTTGGCATGTGCAGATCTAAAGGGTCATTTTGTCAGTTATTCCAATTAACACAGACACACTAATGAGGAAAGGTGTGGGAATAGGAAGCAGACTATCAGTCACCAGGACCCCTATGTAGCCAAGCACATGGTATATGACAATAGAAAAAAATCATACGTCAACCAAATCTATGCCATAACCTATGTTTTCTATAACTCACACATGAGATTATGGTCAAGGAACTCAGCCACTCCTCCTATGTCAAACACAAGAATTTTATTAGAAACATGGCAATCAAAATTTCTAGCTAGGAGACTCCTAGGAGAAGTTGTGACAGAAGCTAGAATAATGGCTTTCTTAGTGTCTCCTGCATATTTGCCACCCACCTCTGTCACCTAGGCAGACGGAGGGGGCAAGGGGACTTGTCATGGAGTAATTCTCACCTAACTGATAGTAGGCAAGTGGTAGAGAACACTGACCCCCATTATATTCCCTCCATTTGGTAGCATGTGTGATATGCTAATCACTGAGCTCCTTTCTTCTGATTGGACAAGAAGGACCTCATGCTTCTAAGATATCATTTGTATTTTGTAAAAGGTAAAACAATCCAGGGTGTTACAGGTATACAAAGGGGGCTCATACAGATACTTTCAGTAGGGATCTATACCATCATACCATTATCAGCAGGTAGTTCTATTATAAAGTTCTTGGTCATTTTTTGTATTCTTTGACCTATTATCCTTCCTGCTCTTGTCCTGCCTCCAAGGCTCCAGTACCAGTGGCCCCTCACATAACAGCTGCCATGATTGCTATATCAGTAGTTACACCCTTGATGGGACTATTCTTTGATGGTCACTGTGTAAAGATACCACAGGCTGCTAGATGGTATAATCACACCCTTGAAGGACATTATAGATGGAGGTGTCCCCAGTGTCAGACTGGGATTCCTTGGCCCACCAATGGAGTTGATTCTTGTGACCCATCAGTGGAGTTGATTATTGAGATCCACCACTGTAGTTGATTCTTGGGGAACACCAAGGGAGATGATTTTATGGGTCCTCTGGTGGAATAGATTCTTAAGCTCCCCCAATTGAGTTGGTCCCTGGGACCCGACACTGTAATTGATTCTTGAGATCCAGCAGTGGAGATTATCCTTGGGGTCCACCAGTGGAATTTATTCTTCGACACATCAGTGGAAATGATTCTTGGGGCTCACTGTACAGCTCCGGCCCATACTGTATATGCTCTTGCTTTCTGCCTCTATCTTGGCGTTCCTCCCTGAAAAGCTGCCCTAAGCCCTGACATTCTCAGTGGCCCACTCGGGGGTTTCCCCTTCTCCCCTGTGGGTGTTCCTCATTCAGTACCTCCACCAGAGATATTTTGTGGAGAAGTTGGCATCTTTCTTGCATTTCTTGTTTAGCACATTATTTTCAATAATGACCATGTAATAAGTTATACATCCTGCGGGGGCACTAAAGCTTATTCTGTTACTTGTAATAGATTTAAACCCACCCACAATTCCACTTCAAACCTGGAGACCATGGCCTGGATGCTGACCTGTGCTTGTGTGGTGCGTTGTAGCTGGTCAGTCCAAATCTGACACCAGTATGTAGTATAATATGATGCATCCTCTGCTCATCCCCGTTACCTTGCATGACCCGTTATTGCTGACCATTGCATAATACCTGTTATATTTGTTTCTGCGCCTTGTCATTGTTGTTGTTAATGGTTAATGGTCAATTAATGGTTAATGGTCACATGTAACAAACCGGCCAAGGTCCAGCCTGCATGACTGAGCATCTTCTGCTTCTAGGAAAACCTTCGTTCCAGAGAGATGACCATTGGTAACACAGAAAGTCCAAAATGATACAAGACAATCAAGGTCAATCTGTGGCGCAGATCCACACGGGGCCAGCTTTTTTAAAGGGAACACAAATGCCGCCATTAATGAGGTGCTCCCAACATAGACTTTGATGGCATATTGATAGGATAGGTGCAGTCTTTAGGTTTGGGTCCCAATTTTGTGACCTGCACCTATTTTGGTATTAAAAGTGTTGTCTTAGATTTTCCATATATGAAATGAACGTTCATCTAAAAGAAACAGGAAGTAACTACTAGGGCAACACTGAAGCCTGAAGAGGTGAGTAACCACAAGACTGCAGGAAATCAACATTAACCCCTCCAATGCTATTCACCAGGGATGTTTACATTAACCCCTTCACTGCACTAGAACACCAGGGATGCTTACATTAACCCATTCACTGTTCTACAACACCAGGGATTGTACATTAATACAATTAATTTAATAGAACACCAGGGATTGTTACATTAACCTCTTCACTGTGTCCGAACACCAGAGATTGTTACATTAACCCATTAACTGTCATGGACCACCAGGATTGTTACATTAACCTCTTCATTGTATTTGAATACAAGGGATTGTTACATTAACCCACTAAGTGTATGTTCACACGGCTTATTGCGGCGCATATAGTGCACCGTGTGTTTTGGAACCACTTGCTAATCAGTGCGTAATTCCAAAGCATGGGGGGCAGCAGCTGCCTGGCCCAATTGAAACACAATTGATATGTCAATTCTAAACCTGCATGTCCAATACGATCGTATTGTATGCGCGGGGGGGTGACGTGCAATCTATAGCTCTCTATGAGAGCTATGAATTACTGTAATTTTGGTGCGCATTTCACCGCATATAAAGAGCAATACATGGCAAAATGCGCACGCAATTACATGAGAAAATAAGCTGTGTGAACAGACCCTGTAATGGACCACCAGGGATTGTTACATTAACCTCTTCACTGCACTAGAACACCAGGGATTGTTACATTAACCTCTTCACTGCACTAGAACACCAGGGATTGTTACATTAACCTCTTCACTGTACTAGAACACCAGGGATTGTTACATTAACCTCTTCACTGCACTAGAACAACAGGGATTGTTACATTAATATCTTCACTGCACTATAACACCAGGGATTGTTACAATAACCCCTTTACTGCAGGGATTGTTAAATTAAACGCTTCACGCACAGAGCCCCAAAATTGTTATATTAACCCTTTACGTTTTTTAGAACACCAGGGATTGTTAAAAAAACCTTTACTGCATAAAACACCAGGGATTTTACATTACCCCTTACCGCAAGGGTTTTAAATTTTAAACCCTTCACTGCACAGGAAAAAACCAAAAATTATTACATATTTTCATAGTTAAAATAGTTATTTGGTTGAAAAAAGACACGTGTCCACAAAAATTTAACCCAAAGGGGGGGGAATGGGGAAAGGAAGAGACAAGGGGGATATTTCCCTCCCCGGTTTAATTTCCTTAGACCCCCAGCAGAACCAAACTCTCCATGTAACCATACTCTGACCCCCCGAGCCTCCACCACCCGGATCCAGAAATTTTTCCTGGCATGACCATTTAAATTTTTATTTCCAGGGAGGGATCTAACCTTTTTAAACTCCTTATTTTCCCCGTACCAGCCCTCAGGGGAGGCTATTTCCCCAAATTTACAGTTTACAGTGAAGAACGCTCTTCTCCTCTGGGAATTGAATCCTTTTTTCCCATCGAAGGGGAAAGTCCTTTGTCTTTTTTAGGGGGGTTCACTTGAAAAATTTCTCCCCATACTTTTTTTGTTACCCCTTTATATATTTATATCAATTAATAGTCCCCCCCAAGCCGTCTTTTTCAAGACTAAATAAATTCAATTACTAACCTTCCTCAAAACTAAAATGCTCCATTCCCCATAAAGTTTGGTTGC
>JAODAL010072433.1:0-15112 GCA_025379985.1 Phyllomedusa bahiana
GGGGTTTGGCGACTGTTTGGACCCTTGTAGATCATAAACCAAAACATTGACCGGATGGCCTAAAAATATGTCTTGAGTTTTTTCAAAAAAATTGTCAGCAATGATAGCTCGGGCAAGTAGGGATAGCCCCGTAAACGGACTAATTTGCAAGAATCGATCCAAGAGTTTCATACGCTCCCCATTTTTTTGTGTCGGGACTTCTGAAGCTTGGCCATTTCTTCAAAATGGGAAAGAAGTTGAAAGGGCTGGATAGCCCGGGGGATTCCCAGAGCTGGGCTTGTGGGATAAGTTTTTTCTGGGCTTAAAAAACACTCTTTCCCAATGAGAGTTCTTGGGTGAAAACAAATTCCCTTAAAAGAATCTAAAAAAATTTGATACGACTGGAGGCATTGGTTTCCCTTTTTACGACAAATAAGTGACAGGACTAAAATTTTGTTGTTTTGATTGTTGGGTGAAGAAATGAGCATCACACTTTTTCCCGATCATCGGTAAGGGTTTTGGTACCTTGTGATATGCATGCCGAGGAATAAAACTTTTTTAGAACACCTTTGGAGCTTGGACGTGAACTTTGCAGTTGATTGATCAAATGTTGAAGAAGACTCAAAAGCTTGATGACAATTAAAAAATCCCAAGTGCAAACAAAAGAATCCCAAAAACATGTCCTGCGGGGTTGAGTCAACGGGTTGGGGTGAGTTCTTCCCCTTTGAAGATCCTCGCCCAGTGGGCATGATAAGTAAAAGCAGAAGGGTATTGACAGTCCATTGAAAGGGGGACCTGAAGAAACATTCAAAACCATAGACTGTGAAGTGGCTGAAAAGGTACGGGCTGGAAGAACTATTTTTGGGGGACAAGGGGGGATAAATCCGTTACAGCAATGACGCTCCTGATCCTTTAACCAAAGGGTATTTTTGGGGGTTTCACGGGGATAACTTTTCTTGTAAACAGGAACCGAGGTTATTTGCAGGGGAAAAAAAGCAGGGGATGAGAACCCCCCTTATCCAGGAATGTTTTGATTTGGACCCAAGATTGTTTTTTGATCAGCTTAAAGGGAAACGAGGGAATGAGGAGGATAGCACCCTTCAAGAAGACATTATAGGGGAGACTGGGGGGGAAGGACATCATTAGGACCTTTAGACCAAAATTCAGGAATATTGTGTCAAAAGTTCGGAGGTATTTCTTTAGAGAGATTCATGTGAAATTGGAGTATTTTGGTCCCAAAATTTTTTAGAAGAATCATACTGATAGTACATTCATCGTTTTCAGAAGATCCTTTAAAAAGATTAGTTGGGTATTAGGGGAGATAAGTATTCTAACGGGAACCCCATGAGCCCAATTGGCACAGGTTTTTTAAGCGATTCGGGGTTTTTAGACGTTAAATCCCACTTAAATTTGCTTTAAATGTATCAGGAAAAGTATGACTTCCGGGGGGAAGTGTCAGAATTTTTCCAAAACCGACCCGGGGCTGCCCCCCTGTATTTACAAGGAAAGGAATTTGGGGTGGCCTTTAAATTTTTGAAGATTGACAGTCAACACTGGTTCAAAAATGATAAAAGGGATGTTTTTCTGAAGCATTGAGAAAACGGGTAAAACTTTTAGGTTTTCCCCAAATCCTAGGATGAGGCCCGGTTAGAGGGTTGTCTTGGGGTTGGGAAAAAAGGCGGTTTAGATGCATCTTGAGGAAAATTACCTTTTTGGGGATAAATTTATGGTTAAATTGGTAAATTGAGGCCCAAATTAATGGATTTTTTATTGTGGGGACTGGGGTTGCTTTGTTTTTTTTGGGGTTGAATCTTGGCGGTTGATATTCAAAACCCTTGAAACTGGGTTTTGAAGTTAAATTATATGTTTTAGGGTATTGGGGGTTTGCCCCTTTTGGAAAGCAAGTTTCCTTTTTTTGGTCGTCTTGAGTTTTTTACGCGGCCCCGCCCAGATTTTTCCCAAGAGGGTTTACAGTAAAAACAAGCCCTTTTGAACCCGGCCTGCCCCCAAAAGGGTGCGTTGGCCCATTCCGGAACCATTGGGTTTCCAAAAGATTGAGGGGTTTTTGAGGCCCTTTCCAAAAAATTTTTGTGCGGTTGAATTACATTTCAGTCTCGGGAGGTCTGGGATATAGGGCCCTTTGGGGACTCCTAAAAGTGGGGACCTGTAAAAATTGCTTAAATTTTTTTGGGTTTAAAATTTCTGTGTCTTAGCAAGGGAAGAAGTGATTTCCCGGGAAAACCCTTTTAAATATTTTGCTCGAATATTTCAAAATAACCCGAAGGGGTTTTAAAGGGACCTTTAAACAAACGCCTTTTTTGAAAAAAGGATTCTGTGAGTTTTAAAGTGTTTATGTCAAAATCCATGGGGCCCGGGGAAAAAGGCAGCAAAATCCCGGGGATAAAAATTCCCACGAATTTAGTTGGACCTGATTTGAATTGAAAAATATTCACTGGGATTCAGGGAAGCGTTCCCCTTTGGCCCCCAAAAATGGAAAAACCCACGAAGAACTCTCCCCCGAAAGAGTAAGGCCCCTGATGTCCTCAAACCCGGTTTTCTTGTAGGGGCTGATTTGATGATAGGCCCAAAAATAAAACCCCCGCCTTTTTTGCGGGGGAAAAATGGTAAAGATCTTTCCAAAAGGCAGAAATATGTCTTCTGTATTGGCTGAAAGCCAAAAGGGGGAAAAATGCCATAGGGTTTTTCTCAGGTCTGGCATTTGGGTCAGTAAATTATTGAAATTGTTCGGGGTTAAAAAGGGACTAGGGTTGGTTTTATTTTTGGGGTTTTGGGGGCTGGCGCCCGATTTGGGTGAGAAGGGAGAACCCCGGGAGAAAAAAGGAAACCAGTGGGCGGGGGGTTATGGAAGGGGGGTTGGCTGCCGGGAAGGGTTTTGGGGTTAAGGGGGCCATGAAGGGTTTCTTGGGGTTCCTGGTGGGTGGAGGGGAATGGTGGGTGTAATTTTTCAACAGAAATGAGGTTTTTACTCCTGACAAGGGTGAAGTTGTCCTGGGAAAAGTTAGTGGGTTTTTGGGAAGGGTTTGGCCAAAGTAGTCTTCAGACCCTTTTTGGGCCCAAGCGTCTGTTTTGACCACTATCCGTATTTCAGGTACGGGGGGAATTGGTTTTGTCAATAATGCAGTGAGTATGGGGGCCCGTACCCCAAAGTCCCTTGGTGGGAACGGGAAAGATGCCAAAAAGAAAAAAAGGGGATGGGAAAAGCAAAATTTGGGAAATTGTTCCTTTTGGGCCCCTTCAAGTTTCGTTTTTTTATATTTTGTTTCAGCAGCCCGAAAAACAATTTTTTATGGTAAAACGTTATGATATACGGGGGCCAATAAACAACATAAAAGTAATCACAGTTTTAAACTCTCCTAAGCGCGTCTGTGTTTTTTGTGAGCAATAGGAAAAAAAAATTGGGAAAAATTTTTTCCCCCCTTTTAATTTTTTTTTGCAGATGTGGGGGCCTGGCATTTCCCGTAGCTAAGGGGAACTTTTTTCCTCCTCCAATCTTTCCCCCCGGGTTTTCAATGAAAGTCAAAATAGCGGCTATAGAGGGGAGGGGGTTTTTTGAAGCCGTGACAAAGGGTTTGAGTGGGTTTGGGGGTGGTGGTGGTGTTTGTTTTTTGATGTTGCAGGTGTGCTGGCAAAGAAAAACCCCCTTTTTTAAAAACACGACAGTTGCATATCAATGTTTACAATTTTGTAGTAACAAGTGAATTTTCACGGAAATAGAGGTGGAAATCCAAGGTTTTGGGGGTTTTTTCAAAAAATGGGCCCCCTGTTTTAACTTCAAACCCGAACTTCCGGGTTTTTGGATTTTCTAAGGGCTACAAATTTTGGCCCCGGAAAAAGGAAAAGGGGGGGTTTTTGGTTTTTCCCTTTTCCCGGATACAAGAATGTTTGGCTTAAAAAAGGGCTCAGAAAAAATGGGGGGTTTTTGGCACGGGAGCTGAGGGAAAAAAAGGGGGGGGCAGGAGTTGAGGTAAAAAAAAGGTGTGTTCAGTGTTGTAGTTCCCCCCAAAATCTACCAACTTTCAGCTTTAAAAGGAATTTGATGACGTCGTCCACCAACATTGAAAGTTGCCATTTTGGAATGGGGCAGCTCACTCTTTATACATACTTTCCTCAAACCCTTTCTTTTTTTATACATTCATTTCAATGTAATTAGTTTTTGCCAAAGACATCGTTATTTTTTTTCAGTGGTGTTTCAGATCATGCCTGACAGAGTCAGCTTTGGGTCTGGTCCCCGCCGCGGCCTTTGGAGGGGAAACTCTGTTTTTTTAATGATGTTTGGGAATTGTATTCCTATGTGAATGTGTTCCCCTCACTGTTTGTTTGTTTATTTCTGGGAAACGCCGGGCCCAGGAATCCTCCGCACTCTTTGATTTAAAATGTTTTCCCCCTTTTGATTGACAACCTGTTCCTATCCGGTCTGGGTTTCTTTCCCCCCTATGACCTCAATTCTGCCCCCTTTGGGTTCCCCTTTTTAAAAGGAAAACACTTCTCTTCCATTTTGGGCCTGCTATAGGGTCTTTTTGCATATTGTTTTTTTTGCCTTTGTATTACTTTTGGTATTGACCTGCTGTGTTACGATTTCTCTCCGTTGTGATTTTGTATGCTGGCCCCGCCCGGTTTCTGACCCTGCTTGTACTGACTTCTTTTCTCTATGATTTTGTATTCTGCTCCCTCCCGGTTTTGACCTGGTAGTTGCCCCCTCTTTATTGTGTTCTATTTTTGTTTGTCTGTGTCCTGTGTCTGATTTAAATTAGTGACCCTGTCTTTGGGGGGGCCGACCTAAAAGGGAGTGGGGAAAACCCAAAAGGCGGGCGTGGTTGGGCCCGTATAAGGGGCCTCACTCTGTTTGTGTCTTTTGTGTGCCAGACGGGCCCCTGACATTATAGCGGCCCTCCCCCCGTAACCCCTCCCGGCGGTTTCAACATGAGTACCGCTTGTCGGTCACTGAACCGCCAGAGGGTTGAAAACCCCAAATTCCCGGGGCATGGGGGGCTTATAAAATCAAATCTGCAGGTTTTGGACCCATAAAAAACCCCAGTCCCGGACTTGCTGTCCGTCGTGCCCGTATCTGCCCCTGCATTTGTGAACCCCAGTATCCCGTTACAATTAAGATGCTTTACCAAATCGCTTTAGGGAAAAACCCGGACGGGTTCCAAACTTTCGGGGAATCTGTCACCTGTTTTTTTCGCTTTAATATTTCCCACGGGGCAAAAAAGTAGCGGTTTTGGTGCCTTCCCAGGGCCCCACCTCGGGTTTGGGGCACTAGCTAGCCCCTAAACCCCCGGAGTGGGTTCTTTTGAAGATTTTTTCGGGCTTTAGGTTAGTCTATGATAATCCCCCCCGTGGGGCAGGGGGCAGAAACTCACCTGCTATAATTAGCGGGCCCGCCGCTCGGCTGAAGATTTTTGTTCGAGTTCTCCAATGGTGTGTATGAGGGTGGTCTGCCCAACCCCTTAAAAACCCCTTTCAGACAAGTTATTGATGCGGAAAAGGATGCTAGGTCAGCCACCCAAACCCCCCTGAACATTAAATGAATTTATGACTTAGCTGTGCCCATTGACAAAATGAGGGAGAGACACAGGGAAAAAAAAAGGGGGGGTCGACTTTTCAATTAAAGCAAAATTTTTCTGTAAAAACCTTCTGCTCCTTTTTAAAATTTCCTCTTCTATCCTCTCACCTACCCTGAAAAAGAACCCAGGGTTTTGGGGTTTTACATCTGCTGCCCCCAGGAAGAGACAGGGTTTGGGAGAATGCCTTGTTTTTTTATTGCGGAAAACCCCCCTTTTCCCTGAAAAGACGGGTCCGACTGGGCCCAAAGTCCCCTAAAGGAAACGCAGAACCCCGAGAATTTCCGGGAAGGTAACTTGGGATCTGGAAACCTCAAACTTGGGTAAAATTTTTTTTTTTGCCGTATCCTTGGTCTCTAATTATAAAATTTTTTGCTTATCAAGCTAGATTGACTCAGGTGCTGCTGTAATTTTATTAGTTCCCTGTGTCCGGGCCTTGGGTTTGGAATACTTTCATTGGTTCTCCCTTTTTTGTTTCGGAGTAATTCTACCCCCTAATCAGGGAAGAATCAAATTTGTATGCTGAGATAACTTTAATTTGGCAGTTGATACGGAAAAACTTTGTTTTTTGTATGGAAAAATTTGCTGCGGATATTATTCTTGGTTGGCTCCTAATCCTGTGTTTACTGGGGGGACCACTGAGCTGATAAATGGGGCGACTCATTTTGGTTCTCATTTAAAGAGTTGACCCCTTGGTGTGTGTTGATTAATACTAACGATATTTTAATGTAAATTTTGACTCTTAGATAAGATGTTGCCGATAATCTGCCTCCGCCCACCTGATGTTTGATTATAGACCTCCCCCCAGGGGGGAAATTTAACTTGTCTGTCCCAAAGCAAGAACAAAGTTTTGTATAGTAAGGAACCTAAAAAATTTCTTTCCCCGGAAGTAGTTTTCCTGACTACTGTTCACAGGTTCTGCCCCGTCAAAGCTGCCCCCCCTTTTCTATGAGGGGATTCCCATCTGATGTACTCTGCCAAAAGGGTTTGAGAAACCAAAAATAAAAATCCATCGTTTTTCGATGTCACGTCGGGCTGGAGTATAAGACTCTTAAAAATGTCATCTAAAACAAATCAATAAAAAATGCCGACCCAACCCAAAAAACCTCCGTCTTTAAGTCCCCCTAGCAAATTTTGCTCCCAAGCCCAAAAAGGGAAAAAATTTTGGTCAAGCCCATACACTAAAAAAAGGGGTCTGGTTTTGAGGGGCCGGTGGCCCCTTTAAAGGGGGGGGGGGGGGTTCTGTCATGATCAGCCTGACGAGCCCCGCTTGGGTCTGGTCGCCGACCCGGCCATTTCGACGGAAACCTGGTTTTTACATGATGCTTGGAATTGTATTCATAGTGGGAACTGGTTCTCCTCATGTTTACTTGATTGATTTCTGGCCCAAAGCCCCGGCCGGGAAAACTCCCAAATCTTTGAATTTTAAAGTTTTTCCTTTTATTGACAAACCTTCTGTTCCTATCCCTTTGGGGTTTCTTTTTCCCCCTAGACCTCAATTCGCCTTTTTTCCCCATTTAAAGGTCACTTCTTTCCATCTTTGCCGCTATAGAGGTCTTTTTTATACGCTAGTTTTGCCTTTGTTTTTCTTTTGGGTATCCCGCCCTGTTTTTATGACTTTTCTCTCGTTAGTGATTTTGTCCTGCGCCGACCGGTATTTTTGCCCCGCTCTGCTATGACTTCTCTTTTCTCAGTTTTTTTGTATTTGCTCCCTCCGGTATTGACCCGGGTAGTCTGACCCCTCTTTATTGTGTTCTTCTTTGTTTGTCTGTGTCCTGTGTCTGCCTTAATTTTTTTAGCTCCTAGTCTTTTGGGTTGGGGCCGACCCCTTTTTGGAGTGGGCACCCCAAAAGGCAGGGGGCAGTGGTTGGACCATATCAGGGCCCCCCTTGTTTTTGTCTGTTTGTGTGCCCCTGACTGGTCCCTGACGGTGTCTTCCACATGCTAGTTATCTCCTGATTTTTCCGTTAACAGAGGTATAACTTTTTTCTCTAAGTCTCATTATTTTTTCTCTTCGATCAAAATACTCGACTGCCCTTTTGATGAGCGCTATAATTTTTCAGTACCCTTGGAGCGAGGGGAAAAATGTGCCCCGCGAGCGCTCAACACCCCTTTAAAAGATCTTTTAATGAAGCCAAGGTTTTTACCTCTGCCAGAAATTTTGTGTGAAAGATAACAAGTGAGTTTAAATTGAATATAAAATTACCCCCAAGATTTTTTTTACCTAAGTAAAAAAAGAAAAATTAACAACCCGGTTTGAGGGTTAAGCCCCGTACATACCTAACACTTATCAATGTCTTCTGCTCGTCACGTAATCTCAAATATTCTCAAAAATGCAGTATTGTTATAAAATGCTTATCAGAAACCCAAAATTTCTGTCTGTCAGGCTTATCAAAACCAAGATCTTCTGTCTTAACAGGCTTATGGCTACTCTTTAACCTTTCTCTTCAAATCGTCTTCGTAACTATAACAGACTTTGGCAATTGGCCCGTTCTCTTTAGGAAGCGATGCTGTTATAACTATACTGATTTAACTGTTCTGTATATAACTTATTAATTTTGGGCAGGCTTCGGTCTGCTACCGGGTCGCTTATCTCTGATATTCCCTTTTTTTTTCCCTCAGGGCCCCCTCCTACCAAACTGAAAAATGATACCAAAAGGGAAAATACACTATCCGTCTTTTACTTTACGAGCAACAAGCAGAGATTAATTGGTAGCGTTTAAGGCTACGCATTGATGCAAATGTACCAGGACACCCTGCAGGCACACCTGAACGCTTACACAGGTCTTCTAAGGGAGGCGACAACCACCAAAAGACTTTCACTAGAATGTCCGAAAAACAGATAAGTCAGATTTTTTTAAAAAATCAGTGAACTTACCTGTTTCTGTGTGGTTGATCAGGCCCCAAGTGATTCGGGCACTCCAGGACCGTGCAGTCGATGGTAAGGCGTCAGCCCCCCTCCCGATACTCCTCGGGTGTTTGAGAGCATAGTACCACTGTCAAGATGATTAAAATCAGGTGTGGAAATTCTCTTTGTTCCACTCCTTATCCAATTAAATACCTCCTCCGAATTATATTATTATTATTGCTGCCGGCAGCCGGAGCTCGAGAAGTATGAACCATACGCTTGGCTGGGACATGAAATCTGACGTTTAATCACTGTAAATTACATTCCAATAGAACTTTTTAATCACATGACTATTTTATCACTAGATGATTGGTTAATTGGTGGTTGCTAAGAGACAAGTTATAATTTGCATGTACGTATGAAGCATTAGCTGATATGACACATTCCCAAACGCTCTGTATCATCTGGGGGGAGGAGGAAGGCCTTGACTTTCTTGGTTCTAGCAGACACTGCATCTGTCTCAAGGAAAGCTGTGTGAGATATATCTGATAGTTCAATAAGGATGTATAGCAGTAAAAGTAGTTTAACAAACTATCTGATGAGCTTAATAAGAATGTAATGATGAAACAGACTTTTGATGTGTTTTCCTTAAATTACCGACTTGACACTACTAAGAAATTAAAATCTATGATGCTCACAGTCGCTGTTATCCTTGTAGCCGCTGTGAGATAGCCGAATAACCACAGCCGCCACCTGTCTTTGGCCTGCTGCTATGAATAAAAAAAAGAGAATCCTGGAGCTGCTGCTGTCCCTGTAGCTTCTACAACACAACCGTATAAATTCAGCCACCACCTGCCTTTGGCTTGCTGCTAAGAAATTTAAAAACATTGAGATGCCTGCAGCCGCTGATATCCCTATAGCCACTGCAATATAGCCGACTGCCCTTGTTCTGCTGCTATGAAATGAAAAACTATAATACCTGGAGCAACTTATTTGCTTTTCAGCTGTAGTAGCTGCAAAATAAAATGGCTAAACATGTATCCCATCCAATCTGTTGTTATAAAGTGGGATGCTTGGCTTTAAAAAGTTGAAATAGTTTTTTTGTCTCATACCATTTCCACTTCTATAAGTTTGTGATGGTGATGAATTACAATTTGTTCACTGTTTGTGTTCACTGTAAATTCTAAAGCCTTGTTGTTTCTCAGTCTTTATCTTTTTTCCACTGTTGATTCTTTTGTTGGCCTTTGTATTGCCACTCTGGTTTTAGAGGTTGGCATTTAAATGAGAATTGAAAGGTTTTGTCTCTGACTTAGTTTACGTTTTTGTTATAGGTATGTAAAGTTGATACTGCTACCTAGTGATAATGTTAATCTCCCACCTTACCTATTCTCCAGCATTAGACATGATGTCTAGCCCCAGTAAGATGGTAGGTCCATATGTTATTATTGGCTCTAGGCCTTTTAGTTGTTTGTGGGGCCATTAGTGTCCCTTACATCCAATAGACCCTTGTTGTACTATAGCTGTCTAAAATCGGTTCTCATACCTGCTCTTTTCATTGTCACTTGAAGGGCATAACGGTCCATAATCCCCCATTATAGATGCAAACCTTTCTGTGCTAATGGAAGGGTAATGGAAGGTACTGGTGTTTGACTGATGTAGTATTTAGGTTTCTAATGGAGGGGCTTATCCTTAGGTTTTAGAAGTGCAACGTATGGTAGATTAATTTATAGCTACATGTCTTGGAGATAGATGTCCCTAAATAATCAGAAACTAGATTGCTTAGAATAGCAGTCTAAAGCTTGTTCCTAAGCTGCTCCTTTCATTGTCACTTGTCATACTGGGTCATGGATCCAAACCTTTCTGTGCTGATGAAGGGGGATGGCTGAAGTTATTGGTGGTTGAATGGTGTTTTGCAACCATTGCTTTCAATCTTGAATGAAGTTGATTCAATTATATTATAAAATGAGATGAATGTAATGAGAATTCAACGTAATATTTAGTTACTTATTTTCTTCTTTTGTACTTACTAGGAAAAGCTTGTCATCTCCAATTTCTGTTATGCATGGTTATCAACCAGTTCAATTATGAAGAAAACATGGAGACCTGGCTGCACCAAATTCTCTGATTTAACATTAAAGTAGTTTTGTTGGACCTTAATATTAACAGTGTATCTTTAAAATAGGATATACATTTCAGGATAGTGGGAGTTCAATTCCAGGTGACTCCACAGATGAGCTGGTTTAAGGAGCCATTGAGAGCAACATTTTCTTTACGAGACACAGCTCAGTTAATTTTGTAAGGGTTTTTTTGATACTCCCTCCTATATCCATACACATGATAGTAACTGATCTATAGTACCAAGCATAGCGGCTACAAGATGTTTAGGGCTGTAACTAATAAATAATAGAGAGTACAGTGGTAACCCAAATGCCAAAGCTCCTTCAATCAGCTGAGCGGTGAGGGTGTGCATATCATCACTGATCTGATACTGAATGCCTGTTCTAAGGATAGATCATAAATAAAGATGGGCGAATTTCTCAAAAATTCGGTTCGGTCCTTCCCAAAATTTTTCCCGCAAAATTAGTTTCGGTCCGAATTACTTGGGAAAAAATCGCTTTAAAAAAACAGCTATTTCAGGTGCAAGAGCCTGCGGTGCTGTAGGACGTTGTGCCTGCTTAAATATGCAGGGGGAGCTTGGTTTGGTTTTATACAATTTTGTTTTTTTAGTATGACAGCAGATGAGTGCCCCGCTCTTAGTTTTGTTTCACAAAAAAAATTTCCCCGGGAAAATTAAAAGAGGGCAAAACTGCCCAAAAAACTAAAGGGCGGAAATGTTGCTGATAAAGTCATGTCAGCAAAAGGGAAAAAAAAAACAACTGTTATTCAGGTGGAAATTAGAAACAGAGTGTGGAGGTGATGGGGGCACCCACAGCAACATGAGGTCGAGAGTGAAAATGACTTTGGGTGGAAAAAAAACAGTATAGGCCCCGAGGGGCACAATGACTTTATATGGAGGTTACGGAGCAGCCCACAGAGCAGATGAGGTCAGACGGGGCAAAATGAAATTTGGAGTGGCAAAAAAGGAGGGGGTCACAGAGTGGAAATGACAGAGAGTGGAGGTCACGACAGCACCACGCAGCAGCATGAGGTCGGGCAGTGGAACAATGACATTTGGGGGGTGGAAAAAAAACGGGGAGTAGGCACAGGGGGGCACAATGCACAGTGTGGAGGCACGACAGCAGCGCATGAGGTGGGCAGTGCAACAGACTTTGGGGGTGGCAAAAAAGGAGTGGGCCCACGAGTGGCACAAGACCAGTGTGGGGGGCATGGCAGCAGCGCATGAGGTCAGTAGTGACACAATCATTTCTGGGGGGGGGGTGGCAAAAAAGGAGAAGGCACAGAGTGGCAAATAAACCAGTGTGGAGGTCACGACGAGTACAGCACAGCATGAGGTCAGTCGTGAACAATCACATTTGGAGGTGGCAAAAAAGGAGTAGGCCCAGGGGGGCACAATGACATAGTGTGGAGGTCAAAAGCGCGTGGGGTAGGCGTGGCCAATGATTTTCTGGAGGTGGAAAAAAAAACAGGAATAGGCACAGAGTGGCACAATGACACGTGTGGGGGAAAACGGCGCGCAGCATGAGGTAGTCAGGACACAATAAATTTTCTGGAGGTGGCAAAAAAGGAGTGGGCCCACAGAGTGTCCAATGACACGTGTGGAGGTCCGAGGCAGCAGCATGAGGTCAGTCAGTGACAAAAATCACTTTTGGAGGTGGCAAAAACAGGGTGGGCCACAGAGTGGCAAATGACACAGGTGGAGGTCCGAAGCAGCCTGAGGTCGGCAGTCAAAAATAAATTCGGAGGTGACAAAAACAGGAGAGGCCACAGAGTGGCAAAATGACGTGTGGAGGGAGGGAAAGCAGCGCATGGGTCAGTCAGTGCAAAATCCATTCTGGAGGGGGAAAAAAAAAAAAAAAAAAAGGAGTAGGCCACAGAGTGGCCAATGCCCACAGTGTGGAGGTCACGACAGCAGCAGCATGAGGCAGGCGTGGCACAATGACATTGGAGGTGGCAAAAACGGAGTAGGCCACAGAGTGGCAAAATGACACTTTGTGAAGGTCAAGAAGCAGCAGCATGAGGTCAGTCAGTGCCAACCCCCATTCGGGAGGGTGGAAAAAAACAGGAGTAGGCACAGAGTGGCCCATGAACTTGTGGGGGGGACGTCAGCGCAGCATGGGTCGTCAGTGACAAAATCAATTTCTGGGGGGGGCAAAAACAGGGTGGGCCCACAGATGGCAAATGACACAGTGTGAAGGTCACGACAGCGAGCATGGATCGGGAAAATGGCAAAATAACATTCTGGGGGGGCAAAAAAAGGGTAGGGCCCAGAGGGGACAATGAGGAGAGGGGAGGTGGGTGGCAGCGCGAGGTCGGGAGGGGACAATGACATTCTGGAGGTGGCGAAACATAGTAGGCCAGAGTGGCACAAGACAGAGTGTGGAGGGTGACGGTGGGGGTTGAGGTCGGGCAGTGAACAATGACATTCTGGAGGGGGGAAAAAAAAACAGGGTGGGCCCAAAAGAGTGGGAAAGACACAGTTGGAGGGACGGCGCAGCAGCATGGGGCAGTCAGTGACACAATAAATTTCTGGAGGTGGCAAAAAACAGGAGTAGGACCAGAGTGGCACAAGACAGAGAATGGAGGTGAGGGCAGGAGCAACAGTTGGGGTCAGAGGTGGCACAAATGAACAGTGTGTGGGTGCCCGCAGCAGCAAAAAGAGCAGCAACAGTATGAGGTCAGAGGAGGGGCACAATGACCAGTGTGTGGGTGACCCCCCGCAGCAAACAAGAGAGCGGCAGCATGAGGTAGGAGTGGCAAAAATGACCGTTGGAGTCTCTGAAACCATTAACGCGTAGCAAATGAGGTCATAGAGTGGCACAATGACGAGTGTGGAGGTGGGTGGAAATTTACCAGTCCCGGGAAAAGATGGTTAGGGAGATGGAGAAACTGGCAGCAGATGGTGGCTTCAGGGGGTGGCGGCATCAGAATAGTGGTGAGGCAGGAAATTTAAACCCGGTCATTTCTCACAGTTTGGGTGAGGGTCATGGGATGTAGTCTGAGCCAAAGGCTTGGGTGTGGAAACCCGGGCCCGATCCACGCTGATTCACTTGACAAAGGTCAGTCGTTCCCCAATTTCCCCTGGACAAGGGGGTTCTCCCGGGGGAAGATGGCCCCCCGCACTGAACACCCGCTCTGATTGCCAGCACGGCCGGGAGGACGCTTTCCCTGCAAACTCGGAAGTTTCGGGCCCCCCATCAGTTTGGCTGCCCCGTAGTCCAGGGATCTTCTAAATGGGTGGGAGGTTGTCCAAGTAGGCCCCCACCTTTGGTTCAGGGATGCTCAGGTCCCGCTGCTGCTGCTGGCGATGCCCCCCCTCACTGGCGGGTGAAGGAAGCGTCATCGTGACTCCAGACTTTAGGTTGCTGTGTGGGGTGGTACTGCTCCCACCCCCCTCTTCCCCCAGCAGCGGGCGTAGTACGTGAGCGTGAGGAACCCCCCCGGGCGTCTGTCAGAGGAGGGGCGATGCCGCACTAGGAAGCGGCAACTGATACGGAGGATTTCCCCCATAGTATTTGAGTTTGTCCCCCCTTCGTAGTGGGAAAAAGGCTCCCCTTTTTTCGGGAGCGAGGGCCCAAAAGGGTGGAGAGCCAGAAATATCCTCTGCCGGTGCTAACTATTCGGCTGTCACTAGCCCGGCAAATCAGATGGTGCGGGCCCTTTTGCACAAAATCATCCCAAAGGGCTCCCGCCTCCATCTCCATGTATACTGCCCCGTGCTTGCGGGTCATTGCCCCGGTCTTTCCCCATCCCCATCTACCCCCTCCGTGCCCCCGCTCTCCTCTCTTGTCACCTGGGTAGAAAAAACCACTCATTTCACCAGAAAATGCTTCTGTCCAATGTCCCCCCCTTTTTCCCTTTCAGTCCCCCCGGGTCATGTGGCCGCCGAGTAGTTGCCACATTCCAGTCCACTGCCCCCGACAGATTTTTTAGCATCTGTTCGGACATAAGCAGTGGAATGATGTTTTTTCATCCGTGTTGGCGCTGACAAATAAGTCGCCTCCCCGATGGCCCCAACAAAGGAGGTGTCACTGAGCTTCCACTGGGGGTATCAAATTACACAGGGGAGTACTCCTGTCCGCCTGGATATCAAAAAAATTTTAAAGGCCTTTTCGGGGTTATACAGTCGGTCAAAATGTGGGAGGCTGGAATTCCAACGGGTGAAACATCGCATTCAGAGTGTGTTGGGGGAGGGCCCTTTTGCCGCTGAAAATCTAGGAGGGGGGTTCCTGGTTTTTAGAAAAGGGTAAAGTGCATGCACAGTTTCCTGGCCATTTTTAGAATCTTTGAAAATTTTGGAAAGCTTGGAACCTTTTCACAAAACCCAATTGGGAACCTTTTGGCCCTGCAGACATGGACCACACTCCTCGGTGCGCGCGGACCCATGTTCCCCCCATTTCCGTCACCATGGTTCCCTTTGCGTTGGGCAGAGAAAGCCCCCAAAAGATTTTTGCTGCATGACGCGGAGCGTTCCTCCCTGTATGACTTCGTTCGGAGGAAAACCAGGTGTTGAAGCGTGACACCCCTGTGCCCTAAATGTGGTATGGGAGCAGTACTTGTGGGCTTAGATGGTGGTGATGGA
>JAODAL010072434.1:0-15111 GCA_025379985.1 Phyllomedusa bahiana
TTTTATGTCTTGTCGGAACATTTGATGGCCGCTATTCGGACCAATCTGGACATTAGGGGGATACGGATTGGTACGCAGGAGTTCAAGTGTTCGGCTTTTGCTGATGACTTGCAAATTTACCTGACGGATCCCTTTATATCTCTCCCCTCCCTGATGGCGGAATTGGCCCGTTTTAGCTCATGGTCCAATTATAAATTAACTTCTCTAAATCTGAAGCCTTGAATATTTCCCTTCCCCCTAGCCTAGTCGCGAACATTAAATCGAATTTTCCCTTTTCATGGCCTGGGAAGGAAATCTCTTACCTGGGAACCAAAATCCCTGCGGATTTATCACAGCTATTTGCCTCCAATTTTTCGCCCTTACTTGCCCAGAGGGTTTCCGATTGTTGGGGGCTGGAATCGGAAGGACTTCTCGTGGTTTGGGAGAATGAATGTCATTAGAGGGACTATTCTTCCGAAGCTACTGTACCTATTCCAGACTGTCCCGATCGTCCTACCCTCTTCCTTTTGGGCCCGGCTCAAGCAATGCATCTCAGAATTTATATGGCATTCTCGCCGTCCGAGAATTAGAGGGGAGCTCCTGTCCCGGCCTAAACAGGAAGGTGGAATAGGTCTGCCCGATTGTAAGCTTTACTATTTGGCAGCCGCCAATGCGAGGTTTCTTGATTTGATACATAGCCCTCGGGCCAAGCTGTGGGTTTTCAATGCGCAGGCCATTTGTCTGAAGTCTATGATTTCCCTCCCTTGGTCCTTCAGTCTCTCTCAAACCGATCCCTTAACCTTATCCTTCAGTGCAAATGCACACTTCACTATCTTGCAAAATTCCAAACCTTCAGGTCTTTTTGGACTGAATGGCCCTTTATTGCCCATCTCAGACAACCCCTCCTTCCCCCCGGGTCGCTCTAGTAGCTCTTTCCTGGGGAGTTCTAGGTCTCGTCCCATTTTGGCTGTGCACATCCACAGACAGGGATCCCTACTTCCATTGGAGGATATATTGCACAGCCACCCTTTAAACATCTCGTAGACATCACTTTGAATACTTGCAACCCCCGGCACTTCTTTATTCCACCTTTTCGAAGCAAGATATATCAGACCCCTTACTTCCTTCGAGAAGCTGTGTGTCGCTTCTGCGCTGCCCCGGGCATCTGATTTCCCTGCTTTACCAATGGCTTTTACTACTGGTTCTCAAAAAACTCCCCCATTACTGTGCAGCGTGGGAAAAGGAACTCCAGAAAACTTTCTCTACTGAGCAATGGAAGAAGTGTTTCTTTCTTACTCACAAGGAGGTAATAGCTTGTAAGGCCCAGGAGACGAGTTTTAAGGTACTCTCCAGATGGTATAGGGTACCGGCTGTACTCCACAAAAAGGTACCGAGCATTCTGATCGTGTGGAGGTTGCCTTTTTTTGGGAGAATCTAGGTATACCTTGGGGGTCATATTTGGTGGGGTTGTCAAGACCTGCGGGGCTTCTGGGAGACGGTTCTCCGGGCCATCAGGGATTGTACTGGAACACTTATTACCAGATTCCCCAGAGGCCTCTCTCCTGTTTATGTTTGGTCATTCACAGTCCTCCTACAAGAAGTCTTTGACAAGGAAAACCTCCTACAAGCTGCAAAGACGGTGATCCGTGTCACTGGCGGCAAACGTCTCTCCTTCCATAAATGGAATGGGTGAGCGAAGTCGCATCCACCCTTCATATGGAGGAATTGATTGCACATACCCCGGAGATGCACATACCAAAAATTTCATCGGACATGGGCCCTTGGCTTATTTACCCCCGCAGTCCGGGAATTTTAGGACTTAGGGGGGTTAGCCCTTACAAACCCCTTTGACCCTTGGTGCCTGATGCTTTTTTTTTTTTCTTTTTCCCCTAAATAGGATTTTTGGAACCCTTTCTCTTTTTGTGCTACCCAGGGCCCCCCGGGGGTAATACTCTTCCCCTTCCCCTTTCTTGTCCCCCCTTTTTCTTTTTTTTTGTTTTCCCCTATCCTGACTCAGGGCTTTACTGCCCCATCGGGTGTGGTGCCGGGTTTTAAATTTTGCATTGCCTTTTTCCTGTTGTTTAGGATTATATTGTCCTTTTAAAAGTTTTTTTGCTTGGGGAAGGGTTTTGTCTTATTTCTCTTTTGGGGGGTTCTCTCTTTTAAATGTATTTCCCTTTGCCCCATTTAAAAATGTTTTGGAAAAATGTTTTTAAAAAAACTATTTGGAGAAAAAAATTTAAAGTGAAAATACAAAAAGTCTTTCCCGGCAGACCACCTTTCCCTGGTTGGCGTTCTATCGTTCTGCACCCAAGGGTTTTGGCATCAAAAAAATCATAAATGTGTCAAATGCCGATTGGGCAACCCCCCCAGAACACCCCAATTTTTGGTGCATTAAAAATTGTTGTGCAGGGCTTATGTGCCAAAGTTTGGAGTTTCGACTGTTCATACATCAATAGAAAAGGTCTACTACGCTTTTTGATGTCAGAAAATGGTGCGCTTGTTCATACGTGTCACCCTAAAGGGCCCGTTCACACGGCTTAAAAGGGCCTTTTCGGGCCGTAATTCGCGCGAAGTGCGCCAATTAGGGCCGAAAACGGCCCATTCTTGGTAATTCACAGTTCCCTTAGAGAACTATGGATTCGTCTCCTCTACCCGCCCGGGAAAACCCCAGGGGGGGTAATTGAATGTCCTTTTAGCGGCGTATACGCGCGCTGGGAGTGATTGTTTGGGCCCGGGGAAGTGCGGGGCCCCCCCCACTCCCCCCTCCCGCCCCGCACCTCCCCATGGGTAATTGGGGGGCGAAATTCGCCCGCGTTAAACGGTGAACCGCCCAAGAGAGTAGGCACTGTGACCTTGGGGTGGTCTTTACTGTGTCATCCCTTATATCACTATATTTGGGGGAAACAAGGTTTTTTTTGTATGTATATAAATTTTGCCCCTAAAAAGTTTCGTTTCAGGCGGGGGGTAACCCCCCCGACCTGGTTCTCAAATTCGCTCGTGGGGGTGAGCCCCCGTGATCCCGTCATGGTGCTGAAAAAGCATTTGACAGGTTTTGGGACCCTGTCGGAAAACCCCTCTGACCATGGGTTAGGGGCCCCCTTTTTACCCCAGGATCTGGTTATATCAAAAACCTTGGCTAGGGTGAAAATTAAGGCACCTTGTCTGAGCCTTTTATTTGCAAAGGCACTAGACAGGGTGCCCTGTCCCAAAAATTTTATGTTTTTCATGGAAACTTTGTGGCCCCCTTTTTCGACCAATCTGGAAATTAGGGGGGTACGGTTGGTCGAGGAGTTAAATGTTGGTTTTTTGGGGACTTGCAAATTTACCTGCGGATCCTTTTAATCTTCCCTCCCCGAAAGGCGGTTTGGCCCGTTTTTGCTCATGGTCAATTAAAAATTTATTCTCTAAAATTTAAGCCTTGAATATTTCCCTTCCCCCTAGCCTAGTCGCGAACATTAAATCGAATTTTCCCTTTTCATGGCCTGGGAAGGAAATCTCTTACCTGGGAACCAAAATCCCTGCGGATTTATCACAGCTATTTGCCTCCAATTTTTCGCCCTTACTTGCTCTGATGGTCCGATTGTTGGGGGGCTGGAATCGGAAGGACTTCTCGTGGTTTGGGAGAATGAATGTCATTAAGATGACTATTCTTCCGAAGCTACTGTACCTATTCCAGACTGTCCCGATCGTCCTACCCTCTTCCTTTTGGGCCCAGCTCAAGCAGTGCATCTCAAATTTATATGGCATTCTCGGCCGCCCGAGATTAGAGGGAGCTCCTGTCCCGGCCTAAACAGGAAGGTGGAATAGGTCTGCCCGATTGTAAGCTTTACTATTTGGCAGCCGCCAATGCGAGGTTTCTTGATTTGATACATAGCCCTCGGGCCAAGCTGTGGGTTTTCAATGCGCAGGCCATTTGTCTGAAGTCTATGATTTCCCTCCCTTGGTCCTTCAGTCTCTCTCAAACCGATCCCTTAACCTTATCCTTCAGTGCTATGCACACGTTCACTATCTTGCAAAAGTCCAAACCTTCAGAGTCTCTGTTGGACCTGAATGGCCCTTTATTGCCCATCTCAGACAACCCCTCCTTCCCCCCGGGTCGCTCTAGTAGTTCTTTCCTGGGGAGTTCTAGGTCTCGTCCCATTTTGGCTGTGCACATCCACAGACAGGGATCCCTACTTCCATTGGAGGATATATTGCACAGCCACTTAGCATCTCGTAGACATCACTTTGAATACTTGCAACTCCGGCACTTCTTTAATTCCACCATCTCGAAGCAAGATATTTTGCAGACCCTTACTTCCTTCGAGAACTGTGTGTCGCTTCTGCGCTGCCGGGGACATCTGATTTCCCTGCTTTACCAGGCCCTTTTTTACCTGGTTCTCAAACACTCCCTCATTACTGTGCAGCGTGGGAAAAGGAACTCCAGAAAACTTTCTCTACTGAGCAATGGAAGAAGTGTTTCTTTCTTACTCACAAGGAGGTAATAGCTTGTAAGGCCCAGGAGACGAGTTTTAAGGTACTCTCCAGATGGTATAGGGTACCGGCTGTACTCCACAAATGGTAAAACCCCGGGTTCCTGATACGTGCTGGAGGTGCCTTCGGGAGATCGGTACTATGAGTCATATTTGGTGGGGTTGTCAAGACCTGCAGGGCTTCTGGGAGACGGTTCTCCGGGCCATCAGGGATTGTACTGGAACACTTATTACCAGATTCCCCAGAGGCCTCTCTCCTGTTTATGTTTGGTCATTCACAGTCCTCCTACAAGAAGTCTTTGACAAGACACCTCCTACAAGCTGCAAAGACGGTGATCCAGTGTCACTGGCGGCAAACCGTCTCTCCTTCCATAATGGAATGGGTGAGCGAAGTCGCATCCACCTATCATATGGAGGAATTGATTGCACATACCCCCGAGGATGCAATACAAGTTTCTCGGACATGGGCTCCTTGGCTTATTTACCAAGCTAGTCCGGAATTTCAGGGCTTAGGGGGTTGTTAGCACCTTACACCTGCTTTGACCCTTGGTGCCTGATGACTTTTTTTTTTTTCTTTTTCCTCAATAGGATTCTTGGAATCCTTCTCTCTTGTGCTACCCATGCGCCCGGCGGCGTACATACTCTTCCCTCCTTCCCCTTTCTTCGCTACCCTTTTTTCTTGTTTTTGTTATTCTCCTATCCTGACTCAGGGCATTACTGACCCATCGGGATGTGGTGTCCGGGTCTCTACTATTGCATTGCCTACATTTCCTGTTAGTTTAGGATTATATTAGTCCTGTCATAAGTTTTTTGCTTAGGAAGGTTTATGTCTTACTCTCTCTTTTGATGTACTCTCTTTTGACTGTACTTCCTTTGCACTCATTTGCAAATGTTCTTGGAAAATGCTTTAATAAAAATCTATTATTGGAGAAAAAAATTTAATAGTGCCAATACAACAAGTCTTTCTCAGGCAGACCACCTTTACCCTGGTCTGGCTGTTCTATCTGTTCTGCACCAAGGTTTGGCATCAAAGAATCATAAATGTGTCTAATGCTACGAATGTGGTGCAACACCCCCAGAACACCCCAAATCTTTGGTGCATTAAAAATTGTTGTGCAGGTGCTTATCGTGCCAAAGTTTGGAGTGCGACTGTTCATACATCAATAGAACAGGTCTACTACAGCTTTTTGATGTCAGAAAACTGGTGCAGCCTTGTTCATACGTGTCACCCTAAGGCCATGTTCACACGGCTTAAAATGGGCCATATTTCGGTCCGTAATTACGCGCCGAAGTGCGCCAATTACGGGCCGAAAACGGCCCATTCATTACGGTAATTCACAGTTCTCATAGAGAACTATGGATTACGTCTCCTCTCCCCGCCCGGCGAAACCGCCAGGCAGGGAGATAATTGACATGTCACTTTCTAGCGGCGTATACGCGCCGCTGGCAGTGATTGTCTATGGGCCGGCGAAGTGCCGGCCCCCCGCTCACTCCCCCGCTCCCGCCCCGCCACCGTCCACATGGCGTAACCTAGCCTAAGAGAGTAGAGCACTGTGACCATATGCAGGCTGGTCTCTACTGTGTCTATACCCTGTATATATCACTCATATTTGTTGGAAAACAAGGTTTATTGTATGTAATAGTAAATTCCTGCCCATAACAGATTTCAGTTTCAGCCGTTAATGCATAGGATTTTCAATAAGCTTGTTTCATCAAATAAGCCTGATTAGCCATTATGTAACGGGTTCACACTCAAGAGATCAACCACAAAGCTACACATTGTATATACTGCTGATTCCTCTACTACTCTATTACCTAATGTCAAGAAGAAACATGTATATCTTAATGAGGTTCTGCTCTACAGACCAGCTGTGCTATCAAGACAGTAATCATAGTAGTTCTGCCAGGCCTCGATCAAATTTTAGAAAAGGAGCCCAGTGATATAGTGCAAGATAGCAGAAGGTTGGGGTGGGGGTGGTGGGGGGCGAATGCTTCAGCTGAATTCAGTCCAGAAATTAATTATGGCAGACTAACCTTCTGTTTTATTTTATTTTTTTTAAATACATTAAAAGACTAGCTTTGATGAAGAAATAGTGCTGTGTCTCAGAGGTGGAAGAGGAGAGGATGGGAGTAGTAGGGGATGATCCATTGGTTTTTGGATTTCCCGCTGGCCCAGTGCATTGACTGTACAGGAATCCACCAGAACATAAAACATCTATCTATCTTCCAGCAGAGGGCCAGCAGTTTAGAAATCCCTCAGTAGAAAATCCGTGCTGTGTGGACTACAGCTCGGATTTTTCATTGCAGTCTATCGGCACAGGATTACAGTCAGATTTTTGCAGATTCTAAATACTGAATCTGCTTAAAAATCCGACTGTAATCCTGTGCTGTATAGATAAAACCTAAGCCTCCCTGTCCAGATGGTGGTTGAGGTATCCTTGGTGTTGTAAGCAGAATGATAGACAGGAGGCAAAGTGGTGCAGATAAAAACAGTTTTTTACTCCACATTAGTTGTTATACCCAAAAGTAGTCTTCAAGAAATCACTGTACAGTTCTTGTAAGAAGCCAGTAGTAGAGGTGGCACCAAAACTGGAATCCAGACTTTTAACTATTTTACATTCTCAGCAGGAGCTTACTTACTCGTCCCAGGTGATCTGGACACTTCTCTAAGATTAGTGGGTTGAGCTACTCCAGAAGCCGCTAGACATCAACAGACTATGGCTTTTTCGTCACGTACTTCATCCTCAAGTACTTCCACTATACAAAACTCCAATCCAGGTGCTACCAGGTCTTCTCCTTTCCTAGATTTCTCTGACTTGCTTGTCCTTCCTTAAAGAGGTTGTCCACTTTATAATTTTATATTGTTTTTATATTGTCTTCATATTGTTTTTACCTGTTTTGTATAAAATGGGAAATCACACAATTTTCTAATATACATGTGTTAAAAATACTTATCCTGTACCTCTGTTTTACCAATGCAGTCAGCCCCTATCTAGAAAAAAATATGGTACAGCCTACATTTCTTTCTATGGTAATGGCTCCCATGGAATGGACAAAACATTCATATGACCAACACACACAACAGGTCATGTGACCCCTGGTATACAGTGGTGAAGTCTGACAATGGCACGTGGCTGCTGAAGCCAATCTATGCGTGGTTACAGAAATTACGACTTGATCACCAAAAGCAAAAGGTAAACCCAAGACAAACTATAAATAAGTAAATTATATGAGTGGCTGTATGGCCTGGAGGCTTAGGGTGCCTCAGCTGAGCTGGGCATTTCATATGTGTTCAATCTGATCTGATGACCCTGTGAGCTGATAAGACAGTGGAGGTAGAGGTGTTTATCAGGTCAGCCTGAATGCTCCCGAAATGTGCGGCCAACCAGGTCTGCTCTGAACTGTGCAGAGAGCTGGACGGCTGCATATTGTGGGAGCACAATAGAAATACATTTATTGTATTTATTTAGGAAGCTGTCAGCCACTCACACTCAGTGCCAACTTCTCTGTCTCTGTCTAACCAGTCCTGCTGCAATCAGTGTTGAAGATGCCGGGGTTCAGAGTCCCACTCCTCACAGAATCTCCCAGAGCTTCAAGGAGCAGTAGTTGGCAACAAATTTACAGGCTGTTAATAGGGACACAAAATAAATTACAGCACCAGCCTTTAGAATAATGGCCAGATACCAAGCATAGGTGAGCCCAATGTGCTTATGGGGCCCCCGGGCAGCCGCCTACCTCGCCCAATGATAAAGACGGCCCTGGTTAATAGTAGTACATGAGGAGCAGAACCTCTCCAGTATGACTACCTCCAGCAGCGTCTTATCATATCTGTCAGTATCTGTGTAGAAGACACGCACTCATTCTTCTCTAGTTTCATCTTTCTGCTTTTTTTCAAGTTAATTTTATTAACAACATTACATCACTTGGAGAAACAGCAGATATACAAGTAACTACACACAGTGAAGAAGTTGCCACAATAACTATATTAATTATTCCACCAGGCTTTAACATTATTTTATTTCTAGACTGGGGTCGACTGCATTAATATAAAAGAGGTACATGTGCAGAATTTTTGATAAATGGAAATTGTATGATATATATGTATACTATAACACAGGTATGGCAGAATGCCAAATAAGAGTACAGAATAATAATAATACAAATAGTACAACAAAAAATTGTCATCACAGGCTTGATGTGCATAGATAAAAGATGTTCGAACACACTCAGGCTCTGAGGATACCTTAGTAGTGGAGCATCCCGCTCCAAGTAAGTTTGGTGCCAGTATAGTCTTTTTGTGAGAACCATTGTTATGCTTGCTCACCATGTGACAATCCCACAAAGAAAGTACTTTGACTATTAAAATAGCTTAACATTTATTAACATCACAATAAACCGAAAATTTAATTGTGCACTCCCAAGACTGTGTTCCTCTCCCAACTCGAATTAGAAAGACCCCTCGACTCATCAATGAGGCCCAGAGTGGCTAGTATGATGTAATGTCTGATATGCTTGATGTGCTGGTTAATACGGAGAGATCCATGGGGATCAGTGAAATAAGCTATGATCAAATCATCTTATCAGGTGATTTTGAGAGGCCCCCAAGGTCAGGGCAGTCTCTTCCATTGGGCCAGGTAGGCCACTGCCCGGGGGCCCCATGATCTCAGGGGGCCCTCCCGGGCAGCCGCCTACCCTGCCCATGGAGCGACAGCCAGCTCTGCCCGGGGCAGCCAGGATTCGGGCCGCAGCGCCTGCTCGGAGCGTCGCCGGGGGAGGGGGGGCTGGGGTTTCCCCCCGGCGGGCCCCGAGTATCGGCGCCCTCTGTGGTCCCCCCCCCCTCCTTCCTTGCTGCACGCCGGGTCACAGGCCCAGCCATGCAGCCATCACGGCCGCCCGCCTGCACCGCGCGGTGCAAGCAGCGGCCGAGGCTGAACAGAGCTGGGATCTTCTGATCCTGTCTGTTCAGCTCCCAGGAGGCCGCAGGGCAGGCACGCACTGATATAAATTACATACAGTGGGGAAAAAAAGTATTTAGTCAGCCACCAATTGTGCAAGTTCTCCCATTTAAAAAGATGAGAGAGACCTGTAATTGACATCATAGGTAGACCTCAATTATGAGAGACAAAATAAGAAAACAAATCCAAAAATCGCATTGTCTGATCTGAAAAGAATTTATTTGCAAATTATGGTGGAAAATAAGTATTTGATCAATAACAAAAGTTCATCTCAATACTTTGTTATACTGTACATATCCTTTGTTGGCAATGACAAAGGTCAAACGTTTTCAGTAAGTCTTCACAAGGTTGGCACACACTGTTGCTGGTATGTTGGCCCATTCCTCCATGCAGATCTCCTCTAGAGCAGTGATGTTTTGGGGCTGTTGCTGGGCAACATGGACTTTCAATTCCCTCCAAAGGGAATGGGGTTGAAATCTGCAGACTGGCTAGGCCACTCCAGGACCTTGAAATGCTTCTTACAAAGCCACTCCTTCGTTACCCTGGCGGTGTGCTTGGGATCATTGTCATGCTGAAAGACCCAGCCACATTACATCTTCAATGCCCTTACTGATGGAAGGAGGTTTGCACTCAAAATCTCACGATACATGGGCCCCATTCATTCTTTCATGTACACGGGTCAAGTGTCCTGGTCCTTTTGCAAAGAAATAGCCCCAAAGCATGATGTTGCCACTACCCCCATGCTTCACAGTAGGCATGGTGTTCTTTGGATGCAACTCAGCATTCTCTCGCCTCCAAACATGGCGAGTTGTGTTTCTGCCAAACAGTTCTACTTTGGTTTCATCTGACATTCTCCAAATACTTTTCTGGATCATCCAAATGCTCTCTAGCAAACTTCAGATGGGCCCGGACATGTACTGGCTTAAGCAGGGGGACACGTCTGGCACTGCAGGATCTGAATCCTGATGGTAGCCTTTGTTACGTTGGTTCCAGCTCTCTGCAGGTCATTCACTAGGTCCCTCTGCGTTGTTCAGGGATTTTTCCTCATCGTTCTTGTCATCATTTTGACCCCTCGGGGTGAGATCTTGTGTGAAGCCCCATATTGAGGGAGATTATCAGTGGTCTTGTATGTCTTCCATTTTCTAATTATTGCTCCCACAGTTGATTTCCTCACACCAAGTTGCTTGCCTATTGCAGATTCAGTCTTCCCACCTGTGCAGGGCTAACAATTTCGTTTCTGGTGTCCTTTGACAGCTCTTTGGTCTTCACAATAGTGGAGTTTGGAGTGTGACTGTTTGAGTTTGTGGACAGGTGTCTTTTATACTGATAACAAGTTCAAACAGGTGCCATTACTACAGGTAATGAGTGGAGGACAGAGGAGCTTCTTAAAGAAGACGTTACAGGTCTGTGAGAGCCAGAAATCTTGTTTGTTTGTAGGGGACCAAATACTTATTTTCCATCATAATTGAAAATAAATTCTTTCTAAATCAGTCAATGTGATTTTCAGTATTTGATTTCTCATTCTGTCTCTCATAGTTGAGGTCTACCTATGATGTCAATTACAGGCCTCTCTCATCTTTTTAAGTGGGAGAAGTTGCACAGTTGGTGGCTGACTAAATACTTCCCCCACCCCCCCCTCACTGTAAATGCATGATGGGAGTTGTAGTTTCCAAAAAGCTGGAGAACTGCACATTGCAGACCACTGCACTATGGGATCTCACAACATGAATGATGTCTTGATGCGTGAAGGTAGTAAGGTAGATGTACGTGGTATGCAATAATGCCAATCCTGTGTTTTACTATATATCACACTGAATGTCTGGTTTATGAAACACAAATCCAAGGTTTTCATAAGTAAAGGTCATGAATGTTTGATTGCAGGTCCCTTGTTCCTCCGCACCTGCATGACCGTGGTGAGGAAGTAACATTGTACGATTTATTGGGTCCATTGTTTATCCATTCATTCACTTTCCGCTGCTTTTTACAACATTAAAGTTGAATTTAGATTGTTACATTTTCTCCAATAAATGAATCACATTTTGACAATGTCTCAAGTATCCTAAAACATCTAGTGTATATTACATGTTCAAGTGATTTACTACTAGCTGACAGCTTTACCGGGATTAGCACAACAGCCAGCGCAACAAGATACCACCACTATTCTGTATGACACTAATGTCTAACTACAGTGACACTGTGTCACATACCTGAATTATTTTGGGTTGTTTACTCCTCCCTATATGTCCTCACAGATTATGCAATGGCTCAACACAATTTTGTTCCTTTCTGTCCTGTATCTACAGAATAGCTTCTACAGCTGTTGTGTCTATTGCATGTGTAGACTACATGGCATAACTGGGGAAGGACCTTAAAGGAAAACAGGAGAGAAGTTTGAAAACCTTTAATATTTTTGTACTTCTTGTAAATCTTTAACAAAATAAAAAGGGTTTGACAACAGACTGTTGTTGGTCACCTGGTGCCACTTCTCACCTTACTTTCATATTCCTATAAGGGTAAGTCACATGACAGACTTACCTTTCGGAAAAATCGAATGTATGATCTTCAGTAGAAATGATTTGTACTTCACAGAGGCAGTATTCGCCTTTGATTTAGATGCTGGTGAGCCTTATTTTAATTGGGCTAACCCCTGTCACTCCTCCCAGAGCAGAATCCAAAGAGTGCCCACTTAAAAGAATGGACATTCCCCACACTGTAGTTCTCTGTGAACTACATCATTACACAATGTTCTTAATGTGAAATCCTCCACAATATCTGTGTCAAATTCGTCATTAAAATCTATTGTGCAAACTTACCCTAAAGGCTATTCCACAAATCCAATTTGTGTGACTTGTTATTACGATGGGTGGTTCACATCTGCATTGGAGTTTCCATTCAGAGCCTTAGGCACAGATTCTGTCAAAAAATATGGAAAAAATAGCGCAGCATGCAGCACTGTTTTTTCCATTACAATGATGGACAATATAGTCAATGGGATCCATGTTGGTGTCTCTCATTTAACGGATCTGGTGCCAAACAGAGTTAATGAGAAATAATAAGAGTAATAAAAGGAGCTCAGCCTTGTCTACGTGTATATCCCTTATACTTGCCATGGATATAAAATGGCAAAGGGTAGGCAAATAGAAATCTAGAGATGTCCTTATCTTCCTTTGTTAAAATCAAGGACTAAGGCCATGTTCACACGGCTTAAAATGGGCCGTATTTCGGTCTGTAATTACGCGCCAAAGTGCGCAATTTACGGGCTGAAAACGGCTCATTCATTACGGTAATCCACAGTTCTCATAGAGAACATATGGATTACGTCTCCTCTCCCCGCTCAGCGAATCCGCCGCGGGGGGAGATAATTGACATGTGAATTACCAGCGGTGTATACGCGCCGCTAGTAATGATAGTCTATGGGCCGGCGAGGTGCCGGCACCCCGCTCCCGGCCACACGGCATAATTGCGGGGCGTAATACATCCCGCAGTTAACGCCTGTGTGAACATAGCCTAAGAGTGCTCTGTGATCTGTGGAAAGGAGATCCAGTTTAAAATGGCTGATTCACCCTTCTTTGTGGATGGTGAACCTGCACAGGGCTCTCCGTTTAACAAGCCCCACAACACAGGCACACACAGTAAGATTGGGTTTTTTTTATGCGTGTTTTGTAGTAGTATTCGTAAGCCCAAACCAGGAATTAAGCCTGCAGAGAGAAAGAGTATAATGGAAAAGGCTGCACCTCTGGAAAAGCACCAAGTAAACCCAGTCTAAGGTTGTGTTCACATGGCTGTTTTTCAGCGCTAGAAATTTCAGTACTGAAACGGTGTAGAATCCCCATTGAAGAATTTTAAGCACGTTTTTTGGATGTGGATTTGCACAGTTACATACTATATGGCGGATTTCAGTCCCCATATACTATATGAGGAATCAGCTCTGAATTTTAGTGCTGAATCCACCTCAAGAATTGATATGTCAGTTCTTTTTTAGCGCTGAAAAAAAATGTGCAGCAAAAATTCAACATTGTGTGCACTGCTGCACTGCTTTTCCATTGAAAACATGAGGTGGATTGCATTTTGCTTTGGACACTGTTTCAGCGTTCATTCCACCTCAGAAACAGCGCCCAAAACAGCCATGTGAACCAGCCTAAAAATCTTAAGGTTTGTACTGCATTGGTCACCAAAGAGGGGCTCAACTACAATTGAGCTTATGATGGGTTGAGGTTGTTCGATAGAACGAACAAGTGGCAGGAGGGACAGACCATTTAGTGTTAAACTATGAAGCCCAATTTCCTATATGTATTTTCTGAATCTGAAGGTCAGGCTCAGATTTATAATATACTTTCAGTCACTTCTTATTTCTACTCCTGTGATCAAAACTTCATCACATACAAACTACCAATAAGGAGACAGGAGACACTTGCTATACCTGTTCCCAACCAGGCTGCTTCAGAGAACCTGACAGTGACACCAGGCTGCTTTAGTGGTCTGAAAGAAAACCCTTTTGGGCGGACACAGGTAACTCAGGGGGTGGGATGGATGCCACAACTCCCAGCACAGTTGTGCTTTTGCTCAGAGTGTTACTTTAAGATTAAACGTACACCTGTGCATGGTTTTATTACAGAACAAAGCTTAATGGTAGAGATACAGAAACCTGTATTTGGTTAGGGAAAAACTAGCCACTTGTTAAAATGATTATACAAGAGGCAGATTGACATCTGCAGATAATGCAATGTTTACACACACTCAGCTTCAGTTTAACATTGTTGTTCATCCTTAACAAAACTGCGAGCCATACAGCGCGCCCCGGTGCTTTCCTGGGGGTACCTTCATCTATAAAAAATCCGCATTAAAGGTACCCTTTTTTGTACGGAAAAAAACTTTTTTTTTCAGTCCAATTTTTTTCATAAAATTTAAAAACAACTTTTTCAAACCTATTTAACGGGGAAATAGAAAAATTCCCCCCAAAAAAAACACAGCAATGGGAAGGGAGCCCTTAAAAGGGAGGCTCTGTAATAATTAGAATCTTAAAATCTTCTATGAGTTGTGACAGGACCATGGGGGAATGGTGTGTATGTTATCAGGGGCGCTGCTAGGGTGTTAAAAGACAATGGTGGATATTACTTTTTGAATTAAAAAGGGGGCCGTCAATTAGATGCATCCAATCTGAGACAGTATTTTTTAAAAACCCAAAAAGAGTGAGCAATTGATAAAAGTTTTAAATTTTGGGAAAAAATTTTAGTAGAAATTAGACTTTCTATTTTAAATTACTATTTTTCTTGGGTTTGGAGTCCAGTGGGGTCTTTTCAATTCAGTTTTGATGACGCCCACTGGACTCCTTAACCAAGAATAAATAGTAAGTTATCTCTGTATGCACACTCATACCAGAAACTGTCATCATGATAACTGCCACAGGGCTTTTAACCCTAAAAAAGCCAATTAAATGACTAAACTCAAATCTCGAACTTTCCCCAAAAAACCCATACAATCTTTTCAAACTTTTTGCTTATAAAGTCTCAGATTAGATAGCATGTTTTGATGTGAAAGGTTCCCTACAAAAATAAAGGAAATACAGCAAGACAACTAATAGGCAAATATATAAAATTACATCCAAGACTCATGGTAACGTTTTCTGATTTGGGTCATCCCCCTTTTCCCCTCTTCTTCTTTGTTCCACAACCTAATTGTCCCCTTTCAGCCACAGCTTACCT
>JAODAL010072435.1:0-15111 GCA_025379985.1 Phyllomedusa bahiana
TAGAGCTCTTTTTTTTGTCTCTTTTTAGCTTTTGCTTCCAAAAAGTTCTCAAACCTGTGCATCCATTTTCTCCAGTTATGAGCCGGGTTATGACTGTCAGTTGTATCAAACTTTGGGAACACATGCATGTATTTCTGCCACCCCAGCTGTATTCAGTAATGCAGTATAGGAGATGAATGTGCAGGTTTTGGGTACAGCCCCTTATATGTGGATCTGTAAGCACACTCCTTGGTATCTGGATTATGCAGATGGCAGTCTGTACTCACAGCAGCAGAACTCTCATCTCATCCTCGTCGCCAGTTGTAAGGTCCTCATGAAGTAAGAGAAGTCAGGGTTTGAAATCCAACAGCATCTGCCTTTTTTTTGCTCTCTCCACATTGTGATATACAACACAACAGCCTTAGCCTCTAGCAAGCAATACCACTTCCTGGTTCCTGTGTTCTCCTCTTAGAGAGGCAGGAATACTTACTGTATGTGACACCCACCGACTTTTGACGTCAGCTGGTGCGGGTCTTTCGTCTACAGCGACATCTTTTGGCGTTGCTGCATACATCGGGGTTTGCGGCTCTGGGCGCCATAGCTGCTCTGGGATCAGGGCTGTACTACACAGCCCTGATCCCAGAGCATCTCCTGCGAGCACCGGGGAGTGGAAGAAACCTCCGCAACCCGATGCTTTAACCATTTGATTGCGGCGGATCGTTACCACAGCACAATCAAAGGGTTTCCCTGGTCTGTCGGGTGATCGGAACACCCGGTGACCCGAAAGAGCCAGGGGAATGACTGCACAGTCAGTAATGATAACCTAGAGTAGCCCCAGGACTGTCTGTGTAACAAACCAGTGACCAGGACAGCCTGTGGGCTGTCCTGATCACTGTCTGTGTCAAACTGACACTGATTATAATGTCTGAGCATATATGAATATGCTAATATATTACTCCGTGTAAAAAAAAAATTGTAAAACAGTTAACCCTTTAGGGGATAAAAAAAAAAAAAAAAAGTAAAAAACATAAAAAGTGTAAAAAAAAATGAATAAAAAAAAAAAAATAAAATAAAAATAAATAGTTAATAAAAAGTAATTCTGCATATATTACACCAAAAAAACCTCACTATTGGGTATCCCATGACTGTAATAACCGTAGAATTAATGTAACAAGTTTTTTATGTGAAATTGAAGGGTTTAAAAAAAATTTTAAAAAAACAAAAAAAGTAAAAAAAAAATAAAAAAAAATCTGAAATTATTTATTGAACTTCAACATTCTACCATAAAGTACAACTCATTTTGAAAAAAACGGGCCTCTACAGCTGCGTCATTGAAATAATAAAAAAGAAACCTGTTGAAACGAAAAGGAGACAAAAAAAAAAATGGTTCTGGCATAACTACTTTTCGGTCCGGGGCTTAAGGGGTTAAAGCTTTTTTATTTCTCTTATTGTGGTTTTTATTATGGCGACAGCAAATAAAAACCCAAATTTTACATACAGAGAATTTTGTATTATGTGGAATCAAATTGCGACCATGGGTCACAAGCAAATGTTTTTTTAAATCCTTTAAATGGTCCCTCCTCTGGATCTACTGCCAATCGGGGGGAAGACTCAAAAATTGACATTTCCAGGCGACAATCATTGACACCCTCCACAAAGAAGAGAAGCCACAAAAGGTCATTGCTAAAGAAGATGACTGTACATAGAGCGATGTATCAAAGCACATTAAGGAAGGTTGTGTGGAAAGAAAAAGTTGGTAGAAAAGGGCACAAGCAACGGGGATGCCCGCGCCTTGAAAGAAATTGTCAATATCCGGACATGGCGACAACTGTCACATTCCTTTGTCCAGCCCTCCCTGATCCGAGCACTGTCAGAAGCTCTTACCTGGCTAAGGGCAAAAAAAAGGGCTGGACAGTGGCTTCGGCTCCAAAAAGCCCCGTTTTTAATAAATAAACTTAGCATTTTTTTTGGGAAATTTTCTCAAGGCTGGAGTAAGGTGGGAAAAAGGGCCACAATCCAAGTTAGTTGTTGAGTCCATTTTAAAGCACCCATCAGTGGGGGTTTTTGGGAGCCATGTCTTCTTCTGGTGTTTTTGGTTTCTTGTTATATCAAGTCAAGTTCAGCGCAGCCATCTACTAGGAAATTTTAGAGTACATTATGCTTCCTTCTCTTTTACATGCTTTTTGGCCTGATTTCATTTCCAGAAGACCGGCACTGCCCCATGCAAAAAACACAAATACCTTTAATAACCATGGTATCACTGTGCTTGAATTGCCGACATACTCGCCTGACCTAAGACCCATTGAGAATGTAAGAAAAATGAGAGACACCAGACCCAATAATGCAGCTGTATTAAAGAGCACTAGCAAGCTAACTTGGGCTTCCATAGCACCTCAACAGTGCCACAGGCTAATCGTCTTCATGTCATGACAATGATGCAGTAATCCATGGAAAAAGAGCCCCAACAAAGTAAAAAGTGTTTATACTGTATACAAATCATTTTTAACTGTATGTGCGTCCATGCCACGGAGCTCGGGTGTCCACCAGGAGATTACCCGCATCCCAGTGGGTCCCGAACTTTGCGGCAGAGGGCTTCAAAGGCTATGGCCCACAGTAGTAAGCAGCGCAGGTGGCGTGATGCTTAGGCTTTTGGCATGATGACATTGTGTCCCGACACCAGACACAAGATCCCGATGCGAGCTGCTCAACAAGACTCAACAAGGGAAAGAAGAGAGGTGAGTAACTTTTTTTTCTATTTTTAATGATCAGGGGGTGATATATGCCTTCAGGAGTCTGTACACCTACAAAGGGCTTGTGAGGAAAATGACAAAAGCCACCCCCGCAGCTCTTGTAACTTAAAATTCACTCAGATTGCAAAAGTTATCCAAACCCCTGCTGTGCAACACATGTCACTAGGAAGTATCAATTAGGAAAAAGGCACATGTCCCCAATTTAGAAGTGAGACCTGGCTGCTCCCAAGAAAGATAGGAGACCAGCCCAGCAGGAAGTTGAGCCCCAAAGGATTGTCAGTTAATTTCATTAACACCTTATCCAGGGCCCTGGTCCCAGTCCCCCAACATGAAAGAGATGAACCAGTCTCAGTGGCGCCGATATTTCATAAGATTTTATAGAAGAACCGTGCATCACAGGTCCACCCCAGTTTAATATTTTTAAATATGAAACATCCCCCTATGCATAGCTGTCACTCCTGCGTTTGTAGGGCACACAGGAAAGGAGAAACCAAAGGCTTGGGCAAGGAACAAAGCAGAAGGCCAGTGTTTGGTAGCAAGTCGTAGCTTGGATCCACCGATTTCTGATGGTATCACTGGCTCGGTTCTGTCTCAGTGCCCTGCTGCGATATGACCCATTTTGTGTCTGAAGTCAAAAACAGCATGGCCAGAGAGGGAGGAGAGTCTAGACCATCCCAGGGGCGTGAGAGGATGTGACAGAGGGTGTGAAGGGGGTGTGATGTGGGATGTCCCAGTACTGTTTTAAGTCGAAACCCGGCTTTGCCCAGCCGTTCTCATTGGAGGCGGGTACCTACACCAGCATTCCAGGAGCATCCGTACACAAGACCAAGGTCACAATTACCTCACCACAAGGCCAACCTAAGGTAAATAGACACATCTTGCTGCCTCTTTGTAACCATATCTGAATTTGCACTTTTGACCAATATAGTTATACCCCTATGTATATATTGCTTGTCTAGTGTGCCCCCAAGGCAATTTAATCTATAAAGTTTAATTTTGAGCGGGTCTGTCATCTTGATCATTGATCGCACGTGTCCGTTTTTCTTGGTCTCTAAAATATCGCTACCCAAGCCTGCTATAAGTCTGTAATAGACCAGGCTTATAGCCAACGAGGAACTGGTGGCAGTCTTCTGGGTTGGCAGAGTTCTGTTTCATCAGTGTGGGTAAACAGATCTCTCCCATCCGTTCAGGGTTGGAGGCGAGTGGGTTATCCTCGCGCACTCCCTGGGTCTTCCTGTGCCCGTGTAGACAGGTGTTAACTGTGAAACCGTATCCAGCTGAACTTGTGCACCTCTAGGGGGAGCGCAATGTCATGATACACCCCAAGTTAGTCCGTCGACCATCGAGTGAGCACAGGCTTTTTTTGGCAGGACTGTATATACTTACAGGGGGCATATATAACTACCATGGACATATATAAATGCCCTCTCTAGGTATTTACCTAGAGAGGGCATTTATAACTACAGGAGACATATATACCTATAGGTGGCTTGTATACCTACAAGGGGCTGTATATACCTACAGGGTGCTCTATATACCTATAATGGTCTGTATATACCTACAAGAGACCTACATATTTAACTGCAGACGGCATGTATACCTATAGGCGGCTGTACATGATGCTGAATTTACCTACAGGGGGCATATATAACTACAGGAGACATATATACCTTCAGGGGGCATATATACTTACAAGGGGCTGTATGTACCTACAGGGGGTTGTGTGTACATACAGGGGGCTGTATATACAGTACCTACAGGGGTCATGTTTACCTACATAAGTCTGTAAACTTACAGGGGACTGTATACAAAAGTGAGTACACCCCTCACAGTTTTATAAATATTGTATTATCCTTTTTCATGGGAGAACACTGAAGATATGAAACCTTGATGCAATGTAAAGTAGTCAGTATACAGCTTATTTAACAGTGTTAATTTAGTGTGGCCTCAAAATAACTTAATACACTGCCATCAATGTCTAAAACACTGACAACAAATGTGAGTACATCCCTAACTGAAAATTTACAAATTGTGGCCAATTTGCCATTTTCCCTCCATGGTGTCATGTGAGTTCTTAGTCTTACAAGGTCTCAGATAGTAGAAGAGTGAAGAAATCAGGGAATATCTTTTGAGGCTGAGTATATTTGATGGTGAGCTTTCAAGAGTACTAGCTCCCTTCTTCAGACATGATGTTATACAAGAAACTGAAATTTCACAGACATTTTATACACAAAATGCACCTTCAAAGAAACGTAGAATCTTTTCAGATAACAAATTGCAATATATACAGAGAAGTCATTTACAACAGGTCAAGAAATAAACAATCTGGAAACTTGTGAGGCGTGACAGAAACATCAGTAATTCCTGCTGTTATCTCTTAGCCATCAGGTCGTGATTTGTGGTCCTCAGAGTTGATACATAGTTTGACATGAAGCTGGCATGGATATTTAGTCCATTTTGCAGAGTTTTAAATTTTTGCATTAATTTAAATTCCCACTCCTTCCTCTCCGGTTGTGTTTTAAAATGTCCCATTAAAACCACAATCTTCAAATCTTCAATACAGTGGTCCTCTCTGGAAAAGTGTGCAGCCACTGGAAGATCAGTTCTGCTATTATTAATGGTTAATAATAAACCATTAATAATAGCAGAACAAGTACAATGGAGACAATATGTGACTATTACAGAGGGAGCGAGGACCCTGCCTGCGAAGGCTTAAATTCTACAAGGAGGGGGAAAGAGACAGGAGGTGAGGGGCAGACATGTTTATGGAGGGTGTAGGGACAGCGGGGTTATTGTAGGTTATAGGCTATCCTGAAGAGATGGGTTTTCAGGTTGCTTTTGAAGCTGGTGAAAGTGGAGGAGAGTCTGATGTGTTGGGGCAGTGAGTTCCAGAGTATGGAGGAAGCACTAGAGAAATCTTGGAGATGGTTGTGTGAGGAGCTGACAAGAGGAGAGCAGAGAAAAAGGTCCTGTGAGGAGCGGAGATTGTGTGAGGGGAGGTATCTGGAGATTAAAGGGGTTGTATAATTTCATTAAATGGTCTTCAGAATAAGGGGACAGTGAAAACAAGCAACTTTGCAATTGGATGTCATCAGCAAAGCTGTCTTGTTTTCACAGGATCCCTTATCTTCTGTTTCTGTGAACACAGTTCCCCAGTGCCAGTCGGATTCCTCCTTCTTTCATTTCATTGGCTGACGGCTCTACTAATTTACATTCTGTCTGGCCCCCGGTCATATTCACAGGAGCGAGCATTCCTGCCTCTCTCACTCAAAGTAAGGGACCGGCACAATTTCACTCTGCACAGCCCGAAGAAACATAGAGGCACTGCACCTGCTTGTACAATCAGAAAACAGCAGAATTGTGCATCGGTGCCTAATGCAAACATAGATGGAGCATTAGGCTGCCTCTCTCACTCAAAGTAAAGGACAGACAGCAATTTCACTCCGTATAGCCAGAAGAAACACAATAATACTGCAGGGCTTCTACAATCAGAAAACAGCAGAATTGTGCCTCAATGCCTATATGCTCCTGCGTGTAAACATTGAAGGGAGATCTGTGCTGCTCATCCAGTCTTCTATGAAGACTGGATTCAATTGTAACAAACCTCCAGCTGTGAGAGGAGAAGAGATCAGTGCTCTGAGTTCATAGAAGATTGTCTAGACTGAATGCAAGCCTGTGGTATGTAAACATACTTACAAAATAAGACTGCATTGGGAGAACGACACAGTGATATGTGGACTCAGAGTGAGGGGGGGAAGCCTCGGGAGCAAGCATGAACAGTGAAGGGGGGGTGATCCCCCTTCAGTTAAGAAACACCCAGCTGGGAGGGGAATAAACTCCCTAGAATTTGTAGAGCTGAGAAGCTGAGAGCACAATGAAATACACGAACTGAAGAAGCGGTACATCCCCTTTAAGGCAGAGATGTATGGAGGGGAGAGGTTATGGAGAGCTTTGTAGGTCATGGTTAGTAACTTAAAATGAATTCGCTGGGCAATGGGTAGCCAGTGAAGGGATTGGCATAGGCAGAGGAGTAGTGAGGAGAGAGGTGGATAAGACGGGCAGCAGAGTTGAGGATGGTTTGAAGGGGAGCGAGAGTGTTAGACCAGAGGCCTCAGAGAAGGAGGTTGCAGTAGTCTAGTCAGGAGATGACAAGGGCGTGGACCAGCATTTTTGTAGTATCAGGGTTAAGGAATGAGCGGTTTCGTGAGGTGGAGGCAGCAGGCAGGGGTAAGGGGTTGGATGTTTGGTTTGAAGGACAAAGCGGAGTCTTTCGTTCTGATGATGTCAAGCATGTGTGGCGGTGACCAGGTGAGGAGTACAAAAACTAGTGTGTCTTGCCTACAGTGGGGAGCTGTGGGGAGCTACAGTCCATTGAGGGAACCATGAATGCTAACATGTACTATGACATACTGAAGCAGAGCATGATCCTATCTCTTCAGAAACTGGGTCGTATGACAGTTTTCCAACATATTAACGACGTCAAACACACCTCTAAGATGACCACTGCCTTGCTTAAAAAAATGCGGGTAAAGGTTCTGGACTTGATAAGCATGTCTCCAGACCTAAACCCTATTGAGCATCTGTGGGGCATCCTCAAACGGAGTGTGAAGGAGCGCAAAGTCTCTAACATCCACCAGTTCTGCCATCATGGAGGAGTGGAAGAGGATTCTGGTGGCTGCAACCTGTAAACCTTTAGTGAACTCTATGTCCGAGAGAGTTAAGGCAGTGCTGGAACGTAATAGTGACCACACAAAATATTAACACTTTGGGCACAATTTGTCCATTTTCACTTAGGGGTGTACTCACTTTTGTTGTCAGCAGTTTAGACATTGATGGTTTTGTGTTGAGTTATTTTAAGGGCACACTAAATTTATACTGTTATACAAGCTGTAGTCAGATTACTTTACATTGTGTCAAATTGTCATATCTTCAGTGTTGTTCAATGAAAAGATACAATACAAAAATGTGAGGGCTGTACTCATTACTGTATTTATTATATTGTACCTACAGGGGGGCATGTTTACCTAAAAGGGGCTGTTTACCTAAAAGGGGCTGTTTATACTTACAGGGGGCATGTATACCCACAAAGTGCTCTATATACCTAGAGGAGGCTGTATTTACCTAGATGGGCCATATATAACTACAGGAGACATATATACCTACAGGCAGTAGGTATACCTACAGGGGACATATGTACCTACAAGAGGCTGTACATACCTACAGGGGACAAATATGTACCTAAAGGGGGCATATATACCTACAGGGGGTCTACCTACTAACAGGTGCTCTCTATACCTACCATATTTAAAGGCGGTCTATATACTTACCTACAGGGGCCTATATATTTATCTACAGGGGATCTAACTATCTACAGAGGTCTTTAACTTCCTACAGGGAGTCTAACTACCCACAGGGGCCTATAAACCAGCCTAGATGGGAGTTTACCTACAGTATCTGCCTACTTAGTTTTTGGGGTATTCTGAGGCTTACTTACCTAGTATATGGGGACACAAAAGAAGATGAAAACTTGGTACATAAACAGGAGCCCCATAGCCATTTGGGGGCACTTTTACTGGTTACGGCAAAAGGATGGTCATTTTTACTATTTGGGACTCTGTGGATGGGGAGTTTGTACAAAGGTAGGAAATGATAGGGAAGTGTTGGGAAAGTGAGGAGTCTAAGATGTTTGTGTCTTAAATTTGCAGGCATGAGTCATGGCGGTCTGGAGTGGACGGAGACGAAAATGGTGATATGTGTGGTGATATGTGGTGGTATTATTCAGTTACTATGTGGTCGTGATATATAGTCATGGTGTGGCGGTACTATTCAGTCACTATATAGTAGTCACAGTATATATACAAGAGACTGGTGCGAGGCAAATGTGGTTTCCATCTTCAGAAAGGGTTCTTGGTCCTGCCCTGGTAATTTTAGACCAATACTTTTAACATCTATTGCGGGAAAACTGTTTGAGGGGCTCATAATACATATATACAGGAAAATGTGGCTGAATATAATATTATAAGTGATTGTCAGCATAGTTTTACTAAGGACAGAAGTTGTCAGACCAACCTGATCTGTTTTTATGAAGATGTGAGAAGAAGCCTGGATAGTGGGGCAGCTGTAAACATAGGGCGACATGCATGATTTGTGGCGCCCAGGCGCAATTTTTTTTGCGCCCATTTGTAGCGTAGAATGTGCCTTAATCTATGAACCTGTTCTACTGCGGGTCATAGATTTAGCACTTTCTAGCTACAAAGTGACACTTCTGACTCAGGTAAACCACTTTTAAAGTGGTTTACCTGTTCCAGCAGAAATGCGCCTGGATTTACCGTACTAAAGCTATAAATGTGTAACTTCGTACAGTTATAGTGTGACACGCCTCCAGCAAGCCCCCCTCCATCTCAGATGCAGTGCAAAGTGCTGCAGGCACTCTGTAATGCGACTGATATTGGAGTGTGCCTTGTTATAAATAGAGCGAACGGGGCTGCGCTAGTCTTCAGACTTCTGGTGCAGCCCTGTTTATACATGTCGCCCATAGTGGGTTTTAGACTTAGCAAGGGTGTTTTACACTGTCCCTCATAAGCGTCTTTTTGATTAAATGAAAGTCTATTGGGTTAGAAATAACAGTGTGTAATTGGATTACAAACTGGCTATTAGATTGTACTCAGAAAGAGGAAGTAAAAGATTAATACTATTGGATGATCCCCACTTATAAGTGGTGTACCCCAAGGTTCAGTGCTGAGTCCTCTTTTATTCAGTTGATTAGTGATTAAGGGAGGGGATTAACAGCACTGTTTCTATATTTGCAAATGACACCAAGCTATGTAATGTAGTGCATGCAGTCTATGGAAGATGTTCACAAGCTGTAAGCAGACCTGGACACACTGAGTATTTGGGCATCCACTTGGCAAATGAGGTTCAATGTGGATAAATGTAAGGTTCTGCATCTTGGTATTAATAATCTGCAGGCATCATATGTCCTAGGGGGAGAAAAACTGTGAGAAGCGCTCATTGAGAATGATCTGGGCATTCTTGTAGATCCTAGATTACAGAACAGCATGCAGTGTCAATCAGCAACCTCTAAGGCCAGCAGGATATTGGTGTGTATTAAAAGAGGCATGGACTCACGGGACAAGGATATAATATTACCGCTGTATAAAGCATTAGTATGGCCTCACTTGGAATATGCTGCTCAGTTTTGGGCTCCAGCTTATAGAAAGGATGTAATGGAGCTACTGAAATTACAAAGATGAGCAACCAAACTAATAAAGGGAATGGAGCATATTTGTTATGAGGAGAGGTTAAAAGAATGGAACTTATTTAGTCTTGATAAGACGGACATGATTAATTTATACCCTCTCAAAAAACAAGGTGACATTCCCTTCGTCTAGAGAAAAAAGGATTCATGCTCCAGAGTAGAAAAGCCTTCTTCACCGTGAGAATGTGAAACTGTGGAATAGCCGCCTATGGAGCTGGTCACAGCAGGAACAGTTGAGGGTTTCAAGAAAGGCTTAGATAACTACTTAAACTAAAAAAAATGAATATTTATTTAGTCATTTAAAAATCTAGATCCAATTTGATGACAATTTTGTGAGCAGAAATTAAATAATCATTTAGGGCAGATTGGTTCTTGCCTTATTGGTCTTTGTCAGTAGGGGGAACTAAGCTTAAAATTTCCTATACCCCTCCCTTCATCCACATCTTTCCCCACCTATGGTTGAACTTGATGGACTAATTTCTTTACTATGTACTATGTAACTATGTGGTGATCATATGTGGCAGTATTATTCAGTCACTTTGTGGTGATGATATATGGTGGTGTTATTCACTATGTGGTTGTGATATGTGGTCATGGTGTGGTGGTATTTGGTCTTAGTGGAATTTTTGGCAATATTAGCCTTGGAATACTGGTTTTGTGTAGCTGTGTTATTTGATAACTGTATGACCATTATTTAGTTTTATACTTTGTGCCATAGCTTTTTGTATATTTTTATTTATATAAAAGGTATGGGGAGGGGGACATATATATTTAGACCTTTTATGTCTACTTCTGCAATTAGGTGAGGGAGACTTTGAAGCGCCAGTGCACCATCTTGATTACTCGTTAGTATGATGATGTCATCAAACAAGTCTGTATAAGTTGAAGCGAGACCGGGTGGGGGATCCATGGAGGCATAGTGGGCTCCCAAAATCAACTTCTGTGGCGGGCCCAAGGCATGCCAGGACATGCATACAGTTATAAACAATGGCAGAACAGAGAGCCAATAGCTATCAGCTCCCTGCACGGCAGGCTGACTACTCCTATGTACCAGAAGGTTACAGGAGTAGGTGGCATGATATAGAAAGAGTAATGTAAGAAAACGCTCACCAGAGGAACTCCATGAATGGCAATCTGCACCCTCCTCGTAATGCACAGTGTCCACGGAATGAGCAGCCGGCTGTAGCAGCTCCAAACGGAAATGAGCAAACTTTTGAAAAGAATATCCAGCACTTGTGCAGGGAGGAATCCAATCGTGGTTAGAATAAAACGCACATTTTATTGTAGAAACGTGTATAAAAGACACACACTATAAAAACAACCGCATAATCGTCAACGCGTTTCAGGCCTATATGCTTTGGCCCTTAATCATACATACTGAAAACTTTATCCAAACATTATTTTAAAACCCTTCCTACCAATAATTAAGCATAAAACCTGTTATTTAACCCTATATATGAAAAGACACAGTTTAACCGTTTTTTATCCCTTCAAAACTAAAGCACAAGTAAATATATAATTATACCATCATTATTATACTAAAAGCAAATGTATTTACAAAGACACAAGATTAATAAATATACAAAAGATCAGACCTAAAATTTAATTTCCCCGTGGATATCTAGTATCTAAATTTAATATCCAAAAAGCTTCTCTATTGCTGAGACATTTCTTTCTATCTCCTCCTCTTAAGATTTATTAACCTTTCTATAGCTCTGACTTTAAAAAAATCTAATTACCATGATGTATCTCCCTAAAGTGCTTAGAGGCTCCCCATATTTTGCGCAACTTGTATGTGTAATATCAGACAAAAAGTTCACGTATCCTTATATGAAGGCTTCTTGTGGTACACCCTATGTACTGTAACTTGCATGATTCACACCAAATCATATATACCACGAAGTAGCTATGACAATTCAAAAATTTAGATATATTAAAAGTTTTTGTGTAACAAATGATGAAAAATTACTGCTCTTTACCATAAATTTGCATAAGCCACATCTTTTTGGTACCACATTTATAATAACCTTTGACTTCCAAAAACCTGTTTATATTCATTCTGGGGGTGTTGACAAACATGCTGGGGGAAACCTGTTCCAATATTTTCGAGGTCTAGTGGATATATATCTACATCCTTGGGCTAAGATGAAATAGAAAAGGATCTTATTTGTGGAACAAAAGAATGTAAAACCAATTCTTTTTCAGTTGTTTTTTCAACCCAGTTTAGTAGGCAATTTCAGGATGTTATTAAAATAATCCAAAAGTATTTACCCATTCTTACTACAGATTCCACGTTACGGCATATCTTAGCCCATGGGGGTGTATACCTACCTATCTACCTACCTACAGAAGGCATACATATTAACCTATCTACAGAAGACTTTACAGTGAACGAAATAATTATTTGATACCTTGCTGATCCCTTGTGTAAGTTTGTCCCTCTGACAAAGACATGAACAGTCTATAATTTTAAGGGTAGATTATTTTTAACATTGAGAGATAGAATATCCAAAATAAAATCCAGAAAATCATCTTGTATAAATTATATAAATTTATTTGTGTTTTGCAGTGAGAAATAAGTTTTTGATTCCTCTGGCAAACAAGACTTGGTGGCAAAACCCTTGTTGGGAAGCACAGCAGTCAGATGTTTTTTGTAGTTAATGATGAGGTTTGTGCACATGTCAGGAGGAATTGTGGTCCACTCCTATTTGCAGATCATCTCTAAATCATTAAGATTTTGAGGCTGTCGCTTGGCAACTTGGAGCTTCAACACCCTCCATAAGTTTTCTATGGGATTAAGGTCTGGAGACTGGCTAGGCCACTCCATGACCTTAATATGATTCTTTTTGAGCCATTCCTTTATTGCTTTGGCTGTATGTTTTGGTTCATTGTTTTGGAAGACCCAGCCACGACCCATTTCTAATGTCCTGGAGGAGTGAAGGAGGTTGTTAAGGTACATGGCTCCATCCATTCTCCCCTTGATGCAGTGAAGTAGTCCTGTGCCCTTAGCAGAGAAACACCTCCAAAATATAATGTTTCCACCTCCATGCTTGATAGTAGGTACGGTGTTCTTGGGTCATAGGCAGCATTTCTCTTCCTCCAAACACGACGAGTTGAGTTAATGCCAAAGAGCTCAATTTTTGTCTCATCCGACCACAGTATATTCTCCCAATCATTCACAGAATCATCCAGGTGTTCATTGGCAAACTTCAGACAGGCCTGCACATGTGCCTTCTTAAGCAGAGGACTGTGGTGACTGTTTTTGCAGGGTGCCCAAGATTGATGTCGATTTCTTACTATTGCACCAACAGTTGTCTCCTTCTCACCAAGCGTCTTACTTATGGTTTTGTAGCCCATTCCTTTTGGGGAGGGCTATGATTTTTGTCCCTGACCTTAGAAAGCTTTTGGTCTTGCTCATGTTGTAGAGGTTAGAGTCTGACTGATTAATTGAGTCTGTGGACATGAGTCTTTTATAAAGGTGACTATTTAAGACAGCTGTCTTTAATGCAGGTAACTAGTTGATTAGGAGCGTTTAACTTGTCTGTAGGAGACGGAACTCTTAATGGTTGGTAGGGGATCTAATACTTATTTCTCTCAGCAAAAAACAAATAAATTTATAGAATTTATACAATGTGATTTTCTGGATTTTATTTTTGATATTCTATCTCTAAATGTTAAAATTAACCTACCCTGAAAATGATAGACTGTTCATGTCTTTGTCAGTGGGAAAACTTACAAAATCAGCAAGGGATCAAATAATTATTTCCTTCACTGTATATCTACCTACAGGGGACATATATACCTATCTACCTCTATGGGGTTACTATGCCTACCTACAGTGGGCCTAAATATCTATCTACTGGGGTGTATATACATATCTACTTAAAGGGATTGTCTCAGCACAAAGACATTTCCCAAATATATTGCTTTGTTAATTTTTCTTTGTTGAGAAGCTTTGTAGAGTTCACTCATGTTTCACTAGGTTACCAACCATTTGTCTTATCTGATAGCAGGGATTACGTCATCACACAGGTCGGCACACAGAACTGCCAGCAGCTTGAGTGTTATCTGATCTAACAAACAAAGGAGACAAATGTATTTTGTTTACTTTAGCTCTTATGCTTCTCTGGACTTTAGATAAACATTTGCTCTCATGTCAGAGTAATTAGCATACATTTGAATACGAAGTTGATATGCTAATCAACCAAAGCCTCACCAGGAAAAGACAGGATGCAAGAATGAAAGCTGCTTTTGGCTCTAAAACAAAGTGGTGAGACAACCCCTTTAATGGTGTGCAACATTAATACCTACTTACATACTTTGGAGCACCCATACCTGAGGTAGGAATTGGTAGGGAAGGAGTTTAACTTTTACTTTCTTGTTTGTGTTGAGGTGCATGACCAAGGAAAAACTTGGGGGCGAATCTTGTATGTGGACTGGTGGGGAGAGCGGATATTGTATGTGGGCTGTTAGGGAAATTAATATTGTACGTGGACTGGTGAGGGAGTGGATATTGTATGTGGGCTAATGGGGGTGAGTGCGAGGGCTGCTTTTAAGTCATAAACTTATCCCCCAAATATAAAACTCTCACACAGCTCCTTGTACTGAAAAGTAAAAATGTTTTGAGTCTTAGAATATCATAACTAGTGATGAGCGATTACGTCAACTATCGTCATCGGGTCGATAGTCGACACCGGCAATTATCCAGATGATTTTCGATAGTCGATAATAGATTATTGCCGATGACCATTAAAGTCTATGGGAGAGGAACAACATCTTCATTCTTATACCTAAACAGGACTGGAGAAGCTGGAATTAACATCCACAACAGTAAAATGGATATGTGCTACATCTTAGGCAACACAATTAGGTTATAAAACTTACAGAAAAAAAGTCACAGACCATTCACTATCCCTGTCTTGTACCACAGCCTGACCCTTAAACCTATATGACCCACAAATTAAAAAGTGCCAGAAGGCAGTATTATTTGAACCATCATTTTACTTGAACTGGACATTGACTATCCCTGTCCTGGAACGCAGCATGACCCTTAAAACTATCTGACTCTCAGATTAAAAAAGTGCCGGAAAAAGGAGTCTTTTAACCACCATTTTTTAAAAGTTT
>JAODAL010072436.1:0-15111 GCA_025379985.1 Phyllomedusa bahiana
GTAAAACAAAAATCACAGTGTTCTTCTTCAGTCCCAGGATTTACAACTGCCCAGTAGGACTAGGAATCGATAGTTTTCAACAAACTATCATACAAGTGCGCTATTTGCGCCAAACTAAGATTCACCGAGCGCAATAAAACTATTCTGAAGTTTCACGGATGAGAAATTGCGTTTTTTTTTCAGCAATGACAAAAGAGAACAGTTGCTAGAAATTTTTCTTCAGAATTGTCGTACAACGTAGCTAAATTTTAAAAAAACTAGGGCAGCACCATGTGCAGTACAGCTATTTAAAAGTTATAAGGATAACAAACGGTGATTTTTGCACCAAAGAAATTTCACCCACGTAACTAAAAACCCCCTATTTCAAATGTATAAGGATAAATAAAGGGGGGTTTTTCACCTATGAAATACTTTTGCAATTACTAGCAAATTTCTGTATGGTAATATAAAGTACAAGATGGGTCTTTGAAAAAAAACTGAGCTGCGCCAAAGTGAAAAAAACGTAATTAAATTTGAGTACTGATAATAATAGGTTTGGGTTTTTTGCACCTATGAAATAAAAACACCAATTACTAGCAAATTTCTGTAAAAGTAATATCCGACAAAGGTTCTTTTAACAAAAAGCCTGCGCAAAGTGAACAAAACAATAAATTGTTACGATAAATAAAAGTGTTTTTTGACCTATAAATACACCTGCGTGAATAGAAAAGTCTTTAAACTTATGTAAAACAAAGTGGGTCTTTTAACAAAACTGGCTTGCCAAATGTGAAAAAACCTAATTAAATGTGTACAGGGTAATAAAAGGTGAGTTTTGCATCTATCAAATACACCTACAGTTACTAGCAAATTTCTGTATGGTAATATAAGTACAAGATGGGTCTTTCAACAAAACTGGGCTGCGCCAAAGTGAACAAAACCTAATTAAATTGTGTACGGATAATAAAACGTGGTTTTTTGCACCTATAAATACACCTGCGGTGACTAGAAAAGTTCTGTACCCTATTGTAAGTACAAAGTGGGTCTTTGAACAAAACTGAGCTGCGCCAAAGTGAAAAAAAACCCTAATTAAATCGGGTACAGATAATAAAAGGTGAGTTTTGCACCTATCAAATACACCTGCAGTTACTAGCAAATATCTGTATGGTAATATAAGTACAAGATGGGTCTTTGAACAAAAGTGAGCTGCGCCAAAGTGAAAAAAAAAAATAATTAAATCGTGTACAGATAATAATAGGTGAGTTTTGCACCTATCGAATACACCTGCAGTTACTAGAAAATATCTGTATCCTAATATAAGTACAAGATGGGTCTTTCAACAAAACTGGGCTGTGCCAAAGTGAACAAAACCTAATTAAATTGTTATGGGATAATAAAACGTGGTTTTTGCACCTATAAATAACACCCTGCGGTGACTAAAAAGTTCTGTATCCTATTGTAAAGTACAAAGTGGAATCTTTTGAACAAAACTGAGCTGCGCCAAAGTGAAAAAAAACCTAATTTAATTGTGTACAGATAATAAAAGGTGGCGTTTCACTCCTATCAATACACCTGCAGTTACTAGCAAATATCTGTATGGTAATATAAGTACAAATGGGTCTTTCAACAAAACTGGGCGCGCCAAAGGAACAAAACCTAATTAAAATTGTGCACGGAATTAAAAGGTGGTTTTTTGCACCTATGAAATACACCAGCGATTGACTAGGAAATTCCTTATCCTATTGTCGTTACAAAGTGGTCTTTGAACAAAGCTGGGCTGCGCCAACGTGAACAAAACAACCTAATTAAATGGTACGGATAAAAAACGTGGTTTTTGCGACATATAAATACACCTTCAGTGATTAGAAAAGTTCTGTATCCTATTGTTAGTAAAAAGTGGTCTTTGAACAAACTGACTCGCCCAAAAGTGAAAAAAAAAACTAATTAAATCGTGTACGATAAATAAAAGGTGAGTTTTGCACCTATCAAATAACCCCTCGCAGTTACTGAAAAAGATCTGTATCCTAATTTAGGTACAGGCTGCACAAAATACAAGCTAATATTTCACCAAAAACTGGCCAAAAAACTGATAATAAAAACCCATATCAATGCACGGTTCAAAGCCGAGTCTGGGCTGCACAATATCCACTCACCTTTCAAAAACCTGCCTGCCTGCAGCCTTATCTGTCTGTGTCCCACCCTTCCCGCCCCCCCCGCGCTGTACAGCGCTAGATGCTCCTTTAAAATTCTCAGCCCTACGAAACTAAGAACTGGAAATTCTCTAATCTACCTAAGTTTCTAATGTTCACAAGCTCAAAGCATTTTAGTCTTGTAACAAAGGAGAACTGGTTTCGCTGACTGTCTTAGAAGACCGAGCAACGTCCTGCTTCTTATGAGAACAGACACACAGCTGATGCTGAACAGGGAAGGTCTGTTCTATGTAAAACGAGTCATATATTTTCCAGCCAAAATCACAACCATACACATCCCAGTCCCATGACGACGCACACCCAGCTACCCTGCACTATTCTCTAAGCTGAATTTGCTGGCCCTCCAAAAAGACAGAACGCGAAGAAAATGGCGCGATATTAATAGATTATGCGCAGATTTACACCTAAATAACGCTTTGACGCGAAAAATTCCCGTCAACATAAAAACGTGCAGTTTCAACTTGTCGATAATAATCGCTCAACACTAGTGCCTAGCATTGGCACTTCTGGCCTGTCTGGTCAGCTGCCGCTGCAGGGGACTGCTCTGAGGTCGCACCTGGCAGCCACTTAGTTACGCCCCCTTGGAGCAAGCCCGGCAGTGGTCCAGTGGGTCCACTACCCGCTGTACCTGCTCACCCGTTACAGTTACTATACTTGGTAATTTATATGGTTGCTGTAAATTCAAGAGAAAATGAGCTGTGGATTTAATGAGGTTTTATACAGGTGCAAAGATCCTTCCCACTGAGCCCCCACAGATGCACATAATCAAGGTGTGCAGTACCCAAATTATTGAAAGTGAGCTGAAATCTTCTAAACAGGTGCATAGACCAGAAAAAAAACTATGACAGAGGTGATAACCATTCCTTACTATCCAAAACTAAAAAAAATAAATGTTTGGGTGGAGTTGCATTTAAATGTTCCTGTTTCAACTTATACACTCACCGGCCACTTTATTAGGTACACCATGCTAGTAACGGGTTGAACCCCCTTTTGCCTTCAGAACTGCCTCAATTCTTCTTGCTATAGATTCAACAAGGGTGTTGCAACGATGCTCAATTGGTACCAAAGGGGCCCAAAGAGTGCCAAGAAAATATTCCCCACACCATGACACCACACACCAGCCTGAACCGTTTGAACAAGGCAGGATGTATCCATGCTTTCATGTGTTGACTCGCCAAATTCTGACCATACCATCCGAATGTCGCAGCAGAAAACGAGACGTCCATCAGACCAGGCAACGTTGTTTCCAATCTTCTACGTCCAATTTCGATGACTTGGGCAAATTGGAGCCTCCATGTTCCTGTTCTTAGCTGAAAGGATGGCACCCGTGTGGTCTTCTGCTGCTGTACCCATCTGCATCAAAATTCCCCCGTACTGTGCGTTCAGAGATGCTCTCTGCCTACCTTGGTTGTAACGGTTGGCTATTTGAGTCATTTGCCTTTCTAAATCAGCTCGAACCAGTCTGCCCATTCCTCCCTTTGACCTCTGGCCTCAACAAGGCATTTCCGCCCACAGACTGCCGCTCACTGGTATTTTTTCTTTTTCTGACAATTCCTGTAAACCCTAGAGATGGTTGTGCTGAAAATCCCAGAGATCATGCAGTTTCTGAATACTCAGACCAGCCCTTCAGGCAGCCCACTACCATGCACGATTCAGAAGGCACTCAAAGCACCTTTCTTCCCAACTGATGCTCGGTTTGAACTGCAGGAATTGTCTTGACCATGTCAACATTGCCTAAATGCACTGAGGTTGGCCGCCGCTGTGATTGGCTGATTTAAAATTAAGTGTTAACGAGCAGTTGGACAGGTGTACCTAATAAAGTGGCCGGTGAGTGTACACAAATTTAACTTAGAGACTCCCCCCTCCTCCTTCCTAGTCTGTTAGAAATCCCTTTTATGTACACAGTAGTACAGTAATTTTGTATAACAGGATTTCTGACTGATACAAAAGTCTTCTGTTGGGTCATATGACTTGTACTTTGATTTGCTGAAAGACAAGGTTCTCTTGATGCTGACTCTGGAAGTCAGTCCTGACTATTGCCTAACCATAAGGACTAACTTTGAAACCTCCCATCGGAATGCATAAGAGAATAACTTCCAGGTCACACACAACCATGTTGTTCTTTCACCAACTCAGAGAGGAGGTCACATGACCCATTGCAGCATTGGAGAAATCCGATATTCAACAATTATCTGGTGCTAGTTGTGCTCCCTGAAAGCAACTTTTAACAGACTAGAGGAAAAACTAAAACTGAGTAATCTATAAAAGGGGTTTGTATCATTTCATTAAATGGTCTTGTCAGAATAATAGACAGTGAAAACAAGCAACATTGGCAATAGGATGTCTTAAGCAAAGCTTCTGCTTTCACAGTATTCCATATCTTCGTTTTGTGTAAACACTGTCCCAGTTTGACGGTCAATCCACCTCCTTTAATTTTCATTGGCTGACGCTCTACTAATTTACATTCTGTCTGGCCCCCAGACCGTATTCACGGAGCGCGCATTCCTGTCGTCTCTCACTCAGAATTAGGGGGCTGGGCAACAATCCACTCACCAGCTAGTATCTCCACAGTAACACTGCAGCTGCTTCTACAATCAGAAAACAGCAGCATTGTGCTCGGTGCTTAAGTGTTCACCTGCTGTAAGGGCCGGCACACAATTGCACTCTGTACAGCTAGTAGCTCCTTCAGTGAGACACTGCAGCTGCTTCTACAATCAGAAAACAGCATAAATTGTGCCTCGTGCCTAATGCTCCGACGGATCTTGTGCTCTGGATGGAGTTACATAGAAGACTGATTCAACTATAACATACCTCCAGCTGTTGAGAGGAGAAGAGATCAGTGCTCTGGGGGGAAAAGTTTCATCGAAGACTTGGCCTAGACTGAATGCAGGGTGTCTTTGTAAACATACAGCTCTTAAAAAATAAGACTGCATGGGGAGATGACAGTGACATGTGACAAGAGGGGGGTAGCACACTGACTCGGGAAAGCGAGCCATGAACAGTGAGGGGGGATGATGTCATCCCCTTCATAAGCACCACCCACTGGGAGGGGAAGAAACGCCCTGGATATCAGGAACTGAGAAAAATCAGCTTCAAGAAAACAGCCCGAACTGATGAAGCGAACATCTCCCCTTTAAAAGCAAAGCTACAGATAGCCGCCCCTATCTATGTTTCATAAACCCAGGTTCTGCCTGCACGGGACACTTTGTCCGTTGAGAAGGAATACATTTTTTCAATTTATATGTTTTTATTTAGAAATTAGCAGATCATCCATCAGGGGGGGGGGGGGGGGGGGGGGGGGGGGGGGGCAAAAAAAGGGGGGGGGGGGGGGGGGGGGGGTGAATAGATACTTTGTAACAAATTATGAAATATTATATACACTGTAGCCTGTGAGCAAGAAGGGGCGTTCCTTCGGGTAAATATAGAATTTCGTTACTGCAAGTTTATCTATCAAAAAGAGGGCCATTTAGGAAGAAGGTGAGGACAGAATTTTTAGGTCAGAGAGTAGGGACTGTCCCTCAAAAAGAGGGAGACTTGGAGTGGAATATTAAATCCACATAGATAAAATAACATGTATAGGTTGTATCAGGGACTCCAGGACCCCCTTTCACCTTGCTATATAAACCACTGAACCAGACAAGCACAAACTACACAAAGAAAAGTAAGAAGATACAGCAAAAATGCCATCCTCAAGCTACTAGAGACTATCGTACAATGAGCACACAGTGGTCTTCTTAGGTATAGTTGACGGCCCCGTTTCTATTATCCAGACCACACATAACAGAGACTGGCAGGAAGGAAGAGAGGTTGGGGGGGCGGTGGCGACTATCACCAGTCAGCCTAAACTACTTGGCAGCCAAGCAACTGGTACTAAAGAAGTATAAGGGTGTGGTGGAAACCGTCAATCACCACACAGCAGGTCTGGAACCAAGTTCACCCCTATTACAAAGAAAAATCATTCCGGCCAGAACATGACAAAACCCCCAGTTCCCCGTATTTTAACACCCGGAACAGAAAGTCATTAGAGGTTACCCTTGAATTTTTCCTGACAAAAAATTTTTTATAGACTTTCTATCAAAAAACTGAGTAAATCCCTTTTTGAATGGTCAAAAGGGAAATATCCCAAAATGGACCTGTCAGGGCCCTTTTTAAAAACCTTTTCTTTAAACTTCATCTTTATAAAAAAAATGTGGAGAAATCTTTTAGGCCCCTTTTCACACGGCGGTTTTAGCGCGGGTTTCCCGGGGCCAAAACCCCGGCGACCCTCTTTTGGGGCACGGATCCGGGCCAAAAAATGGCATAAAAATGTTTTGGATGCATTTTCCCCAAGGTTTATAGTCATCCCAATTGATACATGAAATTTTAAAACCTGGATGAACGGACTGCATCATTTATTTTTTGTCCCTTTGACCCAAAAAAAATGTATAAAAGGAAACCCCCCAAACATTTTTTTAAAGCCCCCAAAGATTAGGACTTCTGGGGGGTTGCATCACTTCATAGAATGAGACAAATATGTTTTGACGAAAAATTTATTCGCAAAACATTTTAGAACAGCCAGACCAGGGTAACGGGGGTGCCGACCAGACTTGTGTATTGACTCTACACTGCCCTGTATGTATGACTCAGAAAAACACCCCAACCAGGGTAAAGGTGGTGCCTGAGCCGACTTGTGGTTTTGGCTCTACAGCCCTGTTTTGTATGCCTGAGAAAAAACAGCCGCCAGGGTAAAGGGGCCGGCCAGACTTGGGTTTTGGGCTCTACACTGCCCATGTTGAATACCTGCAGAATAACACCCCAGACCGGGGAAAAGGGTGTGCCTGAGCAATTTGTGGTATTGGCTCTAAAAATGCCCTGTATGTATGCCCTGAAAAGAACAGCCAGACCAGGGTAAAGGTGGCCGAGCCAGACTTGCGTATTGGCACTACACGCCTGTAGTTGACCTGCAGAAGAATAGCCAGACCAGAGAAGGTGGTGCTGGCCAGACTTGTTCCTTTGGCTTACACTTCCGGGGTTGTAGGCCCGCAGAAGAAACCAGACCAGAGTAAAGGTGGTGCCGGGCCCAGACTTGTTTTTGGCTCTACACTGTCCTGATGTATGCCCTGAGAAAAAAACAGCAGACCAGGGTAAAGGTGGTGCCTGAGCCAGACTTGTGGTTTGGGCACTGGACTGCACCTGTATGTATGACCACAGAAGAACAACAAACTTTAAAAAAAACATACCATGTTTTGTGTGCATTTTACCCAAGGTATTTAGCTGTCCCCATTTAGATCAATGGTAAATCTTGACGCGTTTTCAATGTGAAATCCAACCAACGAATGAACATGTTCTAAGTGTATTTACTGTGAAAACATGACTTCAAAAGTATGCGTTGTATGAATTACATTGATGTCAATGGGAATGGTGTACTTTCAGTTTCAACAATTTTTGAAGTCGAATCTGACTAAAGGGGGGTGCTCACACAAAGAAATTTTAAAATGTGGGGAAACCCCGACTTCTTTTCCTCCCCACAGTAAACACACAGTGTGGAGCCCTTTTACTTGGGACCCTACAGCTACATATTTTTCTATATCGGCACACGCCGTGCACTGTGAGGGGGACATCCCAAAGGAGTGGTCACAATTTTTTTCAGGCTCTCTTTTTCTGACTCTGCCTGGGGGAAAAGAGTTTTGCAGCCCGGGGGGCCTGGGGGGGGTGAAACAGATTTCCCGCCCGACACTGCAAGGGTTTTGTGAAGAGCATGGCCCTGCGCCCCCTGGGAGGGGGAAATTTAAAGCCCTTCCCCCTTCGGCAGCCCCTGTGATTGATCCCCTTCCTCCCTCTACAATGGGTGACACCCAGTTATCTAAAAAGAAGCTTTGCCCCCAGTGTAACCCAAACCCTCCCCCCCCACGCTGAGAGCGGGAAGGACGCGGGTGGCGCGGGGGGCCCCCTTTTCCCTGCCCTCCCCCCTGCTACTCCCCCAGGGGGACTGTCTATCACAGCTGCATGCCTGCTGACACCCCTTGTGTCCTCCAAATTTCACTACAAGGAGGGAGGCTCTTTATTACATATCTACCCAAAAGGGACGCCCCTCCCCCTGGCCAACCCCTTTCGGGGGCTCTGCAAAACCCCCCCCAACCCTTTTCCCCCTCCCCCACGGGGGGCTACTCCGCTGACGTTCATGTTTTCATTTTCCAAAAACATAGCTCAGATCCATCTGTTTAAGCTGTGGCGCTCTGTGGTGGCCCGGAAAAGTGCACTTACCACACTGCAGTTTCATAGCTTTGAATCTTCTTCTATTTCCATTTCTCGGAGGGCCGCTTCGTCCAAACAAGGGGAAAAAAAGCAAGGCAAAATAAGACGCAAAAGGCGCAAATCTAGCCATTTTCCCCCCCGAATCCAGTAACAGCAAGAAAAGAAATGTTGAGACTGTAATAAAACGGGGAGCCCCGCCATTTCCCCTTCCCAACCTCCCCCCACTACTGAAACCCTGCCTTGATAACCTGATGGCTCGATGAGGGGCCGATTGATGACCCCATGGTGGACTAAAAAAAAATTGGCCATTGTGGGGGCCCAGAAGAGGCTCCAATATCAAGACTTTGGCAGGACGATTCCCCCGCTCAGTCACAGCCTGTTGTCAAAACCCCCAAAAGGGGTATCAACAAGCGGGGCTAGCGAACCCGATGACCGAAAGCGCCCCCAAGATGGAAAAACAATGGACTCCACCAACCCCCGGGCCAACGCGTTTTGAAAACCAGGGCTCTCAGATAAAATGGACGACTTGGAAAACCGGGGTTTTCGCCCAAAACCGCATGATCGGATCCCAGAGTCGGGGGGCAGCGACAGATCAAATTTCCCTTATGCGGTCCCCTACTGCCAGACTCTTGGGGCTCCCCCCAACCCTGAGAGTGGGAGAGCCCAAGAATCGGCCCCGCCTCGATCCGTGACCCTCACCCAAGCAGGACCCAAAAACTGCCACCCTCTCTGAGGAACGCCCGTCAGTGATTTAAAATACTTGGACTTTAATGACAAAGTCAGCATTTTTCCGACCCTTTAAAAATCTCAAGCAGCCACTGGAAAAAAAGGGCATAAGTTTTTTATTTGGAGAATTTCTTGTGGAGGGGGCCAAGCGACGTCGAGCTTTCCTCTTTTTTTTTGCTCGGCCCCAAACCGCCAACACATTAGTTTCCCCTCCCCTATCCGGACTTGCGAATCTATCCCCCAGATGGTTCCCTGTCAGCGTTCACACCCCCGAAGAAGCTTCAAGGACTCTGAGACACCCTTTTTAAATCCACGCAGAGATAGTGGAGGCCTCTTCCCGGTTTTTCACCTAAAAGAAAAGGGAACTCCCCGGATGGGCAGGACTTCACCGCCCAAATCACCTCCTCTGGGAGTTTTTTTTTCACCTAAGGAACAATGCTCCCGTTCTGCTTGGGGGTGCGGGGGCCCCAGGAAAACCCGAACATTTTTCTGCAACCCGTATCCTTTTTCATTGGCAGCTTCCCCTTTTTTTAAATTGTCCTTTTTTCTAAAATTTTTTTTTTTTTTGTTTTTTGGGTGATCCCGCTTACCCCATGTTTTAACTTGTTATTAGGTCTTTAAAATTTTATATGTCGTTTAATGATATATTTGACCCCTCATTCCCTTTCCCAAAAAATGCCCTTCGCATTTGGGTTTCCCGGGGGGGGTATTTGAATATTTGCCTTACTTGTACTTTCTCTTACATGTTGGGTAGAGTCAAAGCAAATTGGATTTTGGCGGGATGTTTTGGTTTTTTTGTTTCCCCCCCAATGGGGGTTTTGTTTTTTTTTCTGTTTTTGTTTTTTGTCCTTCTTGTTTTTGTCTGTACTGTGTTTTGTGGCTGGATGCAATGCTTTTGGATGTGTTGGCGGTCTTCTCTCACTGGGGGTGAGTCCATTTCCTTCATTTTACTTGCTGGCTATAATTCCCTTTTCCCTTTTTTTATGCTGTAAACATCATGGGAAAGTTAAGGATGCGGTCTCCTTAAGAGAATTATGATTTACTTCCCCCCTCAAAAAAATAAAAACCCCCATCGCCCCCTTCGGAAACTTACTTGGGGGGGGAATTTCAGAGGTTAAAGCCCTTTGGGTGGGCTCGGTTTGGGCTCTCCTCCATTAATAGAAAAATGGTGGGAATTATCCCCCATCCCTAAAAAAAGTCTTATTCTCTTTTTAGCTCCCCCCCTGATAGGAGGGCCGTGGTTCATGTATCTTGAAAGTTCAGGGGGAAATTATTTCCTTTTATAAATTAAAGGTCCTCTGCCAACAAGGGTCTTTCTATAAAACCCTGCAAACCAGTTATCTATTGACCCTGAAAACCCCTTTAAATTGTGAGGGGATTTTTTTCCTGGTGGTTAATTCCCAAAGAAGAAAAAACTGTCCATGTAGCGCTCCTGTATTCCGCTATCCTGACCCCCCATTGGGGTAATTTTATTCAGACTCTCATTTTGGGTTTATACGTGGAGGTCTCTTATCCCGAGGAAGGGACTATTCCCTTTTTTTCATCCTCACAATTATGGTTCCCGTATTGATTTAAAACTACTCTCTCCCAAAACCCTGCAAAGGGTGGATCTCTGTGATATTAGGATTTAGTTATTTCAGTCATGCCCTCTTGTCCTCAAACTGTCAGAGCTGCTCCAAGGGTACAGATTACCTTGGGGGGATTCCCGTCTTACCTATTTGGGGGGGAAGGACTTTGCTAATTTTCCCCGAGGGGGGTGGCTGCAATTTTTACAAGAAACCGGGGGATGGCGGAGCCCGTTTATTTTGGGGGACAGCTAAAGTGGTCATTAAGGCCACTTTATTGCCTACACTAACACGCGGAAAAAATGGTTTGCGGTCAAATTAGATTGTTTAGTGAGAAGCTTTTGGGAAATCCTTTACACTGATTTTTTTCCCCCCCCAAATCCTGCAGCCAAACCCAATGTCTAAAACCCAAAAAAGAAGAGCGCTGGGTGGGTATAGAGAAGGTTGGGGTGGTTTCCCCGGAAACAACTAAATTATTCGGGTTTGGAACAAAGTGGGTGGCTTTTAAGCCAATTTTGCTAAGGGGATTTTAAATTATTCCAATTTCTATGCATTTAAGGGGCTCTGCGGGAATATGCAAAATTCTGCTACTGCCCATTAAAAATGTACGTGATTTTCTATGACCATTTAATTTTACCAGAAACCTTTCCTTACAGGGACCCCCAGACTGGGTTTGGCCGTCTGTTTCCCCCCCCTCCCCCTTTCTGAGGCAGATAGGGGCTACCTTAACCAACCCGTCAAAATGAAAAAATCTCTAGGGTTTTTTAAGAATTGAGTTTAAAATTAAAACCCCCCGGCCCGATGGTTTTAGGGAATTCTAAAATTTTTTAATCGAAGTCATCCCCTTCTAACCCACCTTCCAATCTATCCGACTAAAATCCCTCCCGCAACATATGAACACGCGTTTATAAAAAATTTTACCGAAGCCCGGAAAAGGGCGGTCTTCCCCTCCTGTACCGTCCCAAATTTTATTAAAAATGTTGACTTTAAAAAACATTTCTAAGGTGTTTGGGGGACAGGCTGGAAATCTTCTTCCCTGCTCATTAGCCCCCAAAAATAGGGGTTCTTAAGGGCAGAGCACCATCTCTAAATTCGTAAAACATTTCTGTCCCGGGGGAGATCAAAAATGTAATCCGGGCTTCATCGTTCCAGCCTGTCCCGTCCATTGATGCAAAAAAGCGTTGACAAGGGTCGTGAGATGACTGGGGGGGGGTGATGGACATTCGGATTCCAGGGGCCTTTCCTTTTCCCATATCCTTCACTATTTTACGCAGCCCCCCACGCCGCACATCCCTACCCCCGGGTATTCTTTCTAGGGCCATTCATTGGGGGAGGCACTCCCCCAGGGGTGCCCATTATCCCCCATCTGTTTAATTTGGGCCCTAGAGCGGTCTCCCGAGCCCTGGTGCTAACCAGTCTCCTGGGCATTAATTTCGGTTCCATCCAATATTAAGGTCCTATTTGGATGATCTTTGATTTTCTATCTGACCCCCCTGGTGGAGGTTTGATAGCTTTGATCTTTACATGAGTTTGGCTTTTTTTTCGGGTTCAAGGTTAATGTTTCAGTCAGAAATTTTTGGATTTCCCGCTCATTCACCTTCCTCACATCGCTTTTCAATTTTACCTTATCCCCTGGCGGGGGGGTGGGGCCTCCTTTCAAGTACTGGGAATAAATACGGTAAGTCCCCTGAGTCCATTTATCACCCCAATTACCCCCCTCTGTTCCTCAAAATTTGGGGAAGGAATTGGAACGATGGGTGCATCTTCCGTCCCCCTTTCTTCTAAGGCTCACTTCTCAAGGAAGACGTTCCAAAAAATACATATTTGGTTTCAAAAAATTGCTTGACATAAAGACATCTGCCACCTTATAACCGCTTTCACTTTTTTTCTATGGAATAAAAAAAACCCCGGGTAGCCCTTGCTAAAAATGATACCCCCAAAGGGTAGGGGGGGGCTGAATTTGCCCGGACTTAGGTTGTATAATCTAACCAAAAAACCCCGGTCCCCGGGTCATTGGGTTTTTTTAAAACAGTTTCCAGATATTCCAATCTCTTCCCGAGGCGGCCCCTGGTTCACCCAGGAGCTTCCAGGCCTTCTTCATACCCCAATATTCTGCTCTTCCTAAGGTGGCCGAAACATAGCCCCAGTGAGGGACACATCCGGACCTGGAAGGCCTGTAGAACCCCGTTTCCTGCCCCCACCAGACCAGAGATACCTTCCTAACTTTGGGCACCCCGAATTCAAAATGGGGCCTTGATAAACCCAAATTTAAAATTGGGGGATTTAAAAGGATTTAACTATTTCCCAGCCTTTTATTCACCCTTCCCATCAAAATTTACTCTCTCTCGAAAATTTTCTCAAAATATTCTTGCCACCCATGCATTTTTTGGCTTACCCCAAATAGTGAGTTTTTTTAGAAGTAAGACATGAAGCCGTCTCATTTTAAGTTGAATTCTTTTGATAAGTTATCAGCCCTACTTCTTCAACAGACCCCCTCCTATCAGCGCTAATGCTGGGTTTGTAGGGGGGTTTAGAAGAGAGGGGGCCTTGCAGGATTTTTTTCTAGGGGGGAAAGGTTACCCTAAACAAAGGGGATACACTACAATTCTCCAGGGATGGCTGAAGATCCTAAATATTAGTTAATAGAAGTGGGGGACAATTTTTAGAATTGCCCCTTCCCCAATTTACGGGTTTTTTTCCCCCCCCCCCCCCTCCCTTTTTCCAGACCGTTTGACGTCCCGTCCCAAAAATGTGCACCCCCCAGCCGGATTTTGTCCATAGTTATGGCCTGTGGGAAACCATGAATTTGGGGGACGTCATAAAAATCCTGATTTAATTTCGTGTCATTTAACTTTAGAGCCAACATAGCCCTGTTCCCCAAATTTTCCCCAACAATTTTAGGAACCACCCCAAATTCTGCACATATTTTTATTAGCGGCGAAAAGAGCCTCCCGGCCAAATGATTGGAACCAACTGTCCCTACATTGCAGGAAGTGTCCAGGTGGTTTTAAAAATCATTGAAATGGACGAATCGAAAATTTTAAAGGGCTAAGGGGAAAACCAAAGCCTAAATTTTTCAAGAGAGGCGGAGGGGTTTATAGGTAACTTTTACACCCCCAGGGGTCAAGAGATCATGCAGCCTTTTGTTTACACCTTGGGATCTTCCCCTTTGACTAGCAGGTTTCCTGGGGCTTTGGATGTCTGTATCCCATAAAAATGGGATTTACCTCGATTCCTGACACCCTGCCCTGGATATCCTTTTGGGACTGTGGTCAGGTTTGGGGGGAATTTGTCCTCTCTATTTCTTCCCTCGGGCTTTTGGGGACAAGGGCCGTTTGACGATTCACAGCATTGTTCAGCACAGTATTTGTTTTCACCTTCTTCCCCGACCTTACTTTATTTCATAGGTTTTGTGTTATGTCTCTTTTTTACATAAATGCGTTGGGACCCTTTTTTGTTGTTTTGTTTTGGGGGGTTTTTTGGAGGGGGGGCTTATTTTTTTTATTATTTTTTGTTTTCTTTCTTTTATGAAGTGGAGCTTTTTTGCTTCATTCTTATTATTTTGATACCAAAGTTTTTCATTAGTGATAGTTGTATTTTTTTTGCTTAGTACTTTTCTTATTTGTATAATTGATGCCTTTTATTTTTTCTTTGTGTATCAAGTGGATCTCATCTAAGGAAAAATTTTTATAGTTTTTGTTATTGTAAATTTAAAAAAAATTTTGTTTACAAAAAAAAAGAATGAGGGAACACTAAATGAAGACGTTTTTCCCAAAAAAATTGCTTTGTTCTCTTTTTGTTTTAAGGGGCTACAATGTTTTATAAATTCTGAGGGCTTTTTTTGGTTTCTCTAGTGAAGACTTGTGTACTCCCTTTTCCTCTGCTGTTTGTTTCTATCTATAGCAGGGGGTGATTCATCACACAGGTCTGGGTCCTGAGTAGAGCTTGTGTGTTACTGATTTTCGACAAAAGCAGTAATTATTACTGTTTACATTAGCTCAGAAACTTCTCTGGGGCCTCTAGAAGGTAATTTTTTAATTGGGCTAATAAACATAAAAACAGAGAGGTTGAATACACAGGTATTTGCTAAAATTTCCCGACAGCTTGACCGGAAAATGACAGAGCAAAGCAGATTATTTTATTCATGCATCCTATGAAACTTTGAGGAACAACCCCCTTTTTAAATCTTTTGTGGGGACATAGCTTCACCAGGACTTATCTGCATTAATAAAATGTGAAATACTGTAAATAAGTACGCCTCATATTTTCCAGTGTATTTCATAGTATATATTTCAGTGGATAAAATATGCCATGTAATCATTACCTGACACCGTTTAATAATTAGTGGAAGCACCCCTGGAGAGTGTCTTTTGTGACTCTCTTAAGGATTTCCACAATAA
>JAODAL010072437.1:0-15111 GCA_025379985.1 Phyllomedusa bahiana
GCGTTAGAGCCAATACCAAAGTCTGTCTCAGGCCCCAATTTTACCTGGTCTGGTTTTCAGCTGTTCGGTGCTAAAGTTTTTGCGTCAAAGAGTCATAAATGTGTCTAATTCTACTAATGTGGTGCCACGCCCCCAGAATGCCCCAAATCATCGGCGTGCTAAAAAGTGTCTTTGCCGCGGTACCAAAGCACTTATCACCAAAGTTTGGAGTACGCCTGTTCATATATCTATAGAACTGGTCTACAACAGCTTTTTGACGCCAGAATTCTGGTGCAGCCCGGTTCATACATGTCGCCTATAGTGCTTTTAATCAGGGGAGGACACTTCATTCAGAGGGCCCCTGTTCAATACTTGTGTGCCCTCCTCAAACACTGCACACATTTACTACTGCCACCCTGCACACATAGCACACATGCAATACTCCCACCCTGGACATATTCAATCCACTCCCATTGACTGTCCAGGCGAAGGGTATTGGATGCATGCCATCTGTCTAGGGTGGGGGTATTGCAATACCCCCAGCGGGCACACATGCAATACTCCCATCCTGTTCGAGATGAGGGCTGAAGTGTCAAAAGAGGGTGGGGGTTTGTGCAGAATGTTTGGTTCTTCTGTGGCCCATACATACTGTGCACCAGGACTACCATCAGAAATTTCATGCCCCAGTACAGCCAAAGCATATTGGTCCTCTACTCATTACCAGTTCCTTTTTTTCCACCAAACAGGCTCAGACTGGCGCACAGTGGAAAAGCGAAGCTCCTGGAGGGCACCTGGGCATGGTGCACCCCTAGGGCTACTTTGCAAGGAGAAAGGCACTGAAAGATAGGCAGAAAGCAAGAGTCATGTTCTGTAGCTATAAGATGGGGGCCCCAAGAAACAATCCCCCTGGGGGGGTACCAAGAATTTTAAATTATGGGGCCCCAAGAATCAACTCCACTGGTGGCCCCCAAAAAATACTCCACTGGTGGCCCAAGAAAACATTCCCCTGGGGGCCCCAAAGAAACAACTCCACTGGTGGCCCAAGAATTTTCTCCCCTGGTGGCCCCCGAACATCTCCACTGGGGGGCCCCAGAAACACCTCCACTTGGGGCCCCCAAGAAAACATCTCCACTGGTGAGCCCCAAAAAAAAACTCTACTGGTGGCCCCAAAAATCAAATACGGGGCCCCAAAGAATCAACTCCAATGGTGGCCCCCAAAAAATATTCCTGGTGGCCCCCAAAAAAATTTCCATGGGGGGGGCCCCCCGATCACCTCCCCCCCCCCCCCTTGTGGGCCCCCCAAAAATCTTCCCCTGGTGGCCCCAAGAATCAGTCCCTGGTGGCCCCAAGAATCAACCCAAAGTGGCCCCCAAAAATCATTCCCTGGGGGCCCCCAAAAACACCTCAAGGTGGGAAAAGAATCACCTCCAATGGGGGCCCCCAAAAATCAGCTCCACGGTGGCCCAAGAATCGCTCCATGGTGGGCCCCCAAAAATCACCTCCAGGGTGGGCCCCAAAATCCCCTCAGGGTGGCCCAAGAATAGCTCCACTGGGGGGTCCCAAGTCACTCCATGGGGGGCCCCCAAAGAATAGCTCCACTGGTGGCCCAAAGAATCAAATCCAATGGGGGCCCCAAGAATTCTCCATGGGGGCCCCAAAAAATCAACTCCACGGGTGCCCCAAAAATCACCTCCACGGGGGCCCCAAGAATATCTCCATGGGGCCCAAGAATCATCTCCACTGGGGGCCCCCCAAGAATCCCCTCATGGGGGCCCCCCAAAATCCCCCCACTGGTCCCCCCAAAGAACATCTCTACTGGTGGCCCCCAAGAATAAAACCCACTGTGGCCCCAAGAATAACCCCCACTGGTGGGCCCCAAGAATCAACCCCCACTGGTGGGCCCCAAAAATCACCTCCACTGGGGCCCCAAGAATCACCTACTGGGGAAACCCAAAGAATCAACTTTTTTTGGTTTTCCCCCCCAGACACCACATTCTGACATTGCCACCATATCATTCCCTGAAATAATGATGCCCCCTGAAATGCTCTCTGATCCCACTAAGTGGATCCATGCTCCTGGGGGGGGGCAGCGGGACCATATTTGTATAACTTCATTCTGACCCCTGAAAGCAGCACCGCCCCGTTTACACTTTACAGCAGAAAATCAGAAGATGGCGTTATGTGTGGCGAACGCGGAGGGGATTGGAAGATCCCCCCAGAATTTTCAGTAGGAAAGTTGAGATCCGGGGAAATTTTGGTTAGTTCCAACACAGCCCGGGTAATTAGCTAATTACAGACTGCGGGTCTCCCGCTATTTACACGGCACCCGCCGAGTTTGGGCAGCGCCCCTTGCGCCCACGGGGGGGAGGTTACCCAGCTTTCTGCAGATCCAGCACGGCAAATCAATCTGCATGGCTAGCTACATTCTGCCTTTGTTCCTACAATCTTGTTGTGGCAGATTTAGGATTTGCATTTTATCATAACCAGGGAGATAGGTGAACAGGGGAAAAAGGTTCACAGTATATGAATTCATGATAAAAGCTTAGAAATATTCAGGCTACCACGACTATGACGTGGGATGGAGGTGAAGGGTCAGAGCGTTGTGGAATTCCAGGGTGTAGTACATGTCACCTTCCTGCAAGTGGCAGTGTCCACAAAGTTATCTCCTTGGCTGCAGCTAAGGGCTACAATGTAACTACTACAAGTAAACCTGTTACTTTACTGTTCACACTCATCAAGCATTTCACTATTTGGCTACTGTAATCATTTTAAGATATGTAGCTCTCAAACCCTTTGTTTTTCCCGGAAAAAATACAAAACTCACAGAGAGTTCAGGATATTTGACTTCTGGTTGAAATTTTAGGATGAGCATAAAATTTCTTGAATTTTTTAAAAATGCACTAAATGCCCCGTCTCTCCCCTGTAGAGGCAGTAAATGCCCCGTTCCCCCCTTTTAAGGAGAAAATGCCCCCGTCTCTCCCCTGTACAGGCAGTAAATGCCCGTCTCTCACTGTAGATGCAGTAAATGCCCTTTCTCCCCTGTAGAGGCGAAAAACCCCCTTTCTCTCCCGTAGAGGGTAATGCCCCGTCTCCCCCCCTGTAGGGGCAGAAAAGCCCTTTCCTCCCCCGAAGAGGCAGAAAATTTTTTCCCCGTTTCCCCTGTAAGGAGTAAATGCCCGTTCTCACTTTTTAATGCAGTAAATCCCCCGTCTTCCCCTGTAGAGGAGTAAATGCCCGTTTCCCCTTTTAAATGCAGAAAAAATGCCCCGTCTCCCCCCTGATGTAGATGCGTAAATCCCCCCTCCCCTGAAAAGGGCATAAATGCCCTTTCTTCCCCCTGTAGAGGCAGTAAATCCCGTCTTCCCCCTGTAGAGGCGTAAATGCCCCCGTCTCTCCCTGTAAGGCTAAATGCCCCATCTCCCCCCTTTTAGAGGAGTAAATTGCCCCGTCTTCCCCTTTGCTGCAGTAATGCCCCGTCTCTCCCCTGTAGGGGCAGTAAATGCCAGTCTTTCCCCTGTAGATGAGTAAATGCCCTCTCTCCCTGTAGAGGCAGAAATGCCCCGTCTCTCCCCCTGTAGATGCAGTAAATGCCCGGTCTTCCCCTGTAGACGTAAATCCCCCTCTCTCCCCCTGTAGATGCAGTAAACCCCCCGTTCTCCCCTGTGAGCAGTAAATGCCCCGTCTTCCCCTGAGGGGCAGAAAATGCCCTTTCTTCCCCGTGAGGGTAAATCCCCCCGTCTCTCCCCTGAAATGCAGTAAAATGCCCCGTCTCTCCGCGTAAGGCGTAATTTCCCCCTCTTCCCTGTAGGGCAGTAAAATGCCCCGCTCTCCCCCTGTAGATGCATAAATGCCCCGTCTCCCCGTATGTAGATGCAGTAAATGCCCCTCTTCCCCCTGATGTAATGCAGTAAATGCCCGTCTCTCCCCTTAGGGCAGTAAATCCCCCCGTCTCCCCCCTGTAGATGCAGTAAATGCCCGGTCTTCCCTGTAGATGCAGTAAATGCCCGTCTCCCCCCGTAGAGGCATAAATGCCCCGTCTCCCCCCTGTAGAGGCGTAAATGCCCGTCTTTCCCCCCCTGAGTGCGTAAATCCCCCGTTTTTCCCTTTTAGAGGCAGTAAATCCCCCGTCTCCCCCCTGAGAGGCAGAAAATGCCCGTCCCCCTGTAGAGGCAGTAAATGCCCCGTTCCCCTGTAATGCAGTAAATCCCCGTCTCTCCCCTGTATGTAATCAGTAAAATGCCCCGTCTCTCCCCTGTAGATGCGTAAATGCCCCATCTCTCCCCTGTACTGTAGATGCGTAAATCCCCCCGTCTCTCCCCTGTAGAGGCAGAAATGCCCCGCTCTCCACGTAGAGGCGGAAATCCCCCGTCCTCCCTGTAGAGGCGGTAAATGCCCTTTCTCCCCTGTAATGCGTAAATGCCCCGTTTTTCCCCCGTAGGGCAGTAAATCCCCCTTTCCCCCCCCGTGGGTGCAGTAAATGCCCCATCCCCCCCCCCTGAGGGGGGGTTTAAATTCCCCATATCTCCCGTAGGTGAGTAAATGCCCCATATCCCCCTGTGATGCAGTAAATCCCCTCTCTCCCTGTTGAGGAGTAAAGCCCCATTTCCCCCTGTAGGTGCAGTAAATCCCCCAATCTCCCGTAGAGGCTTTAAATGCCCTTCCTCCCCTGTAGATGCGTAAATCCCCCCTTTTCCCCCTGTGAGGCAGAAAATGCCCGTTTTCCCCCCCTGTAGAGGCAGAAAAATGCCCGTCCCCCCCTGTAGTGCGTAAATCCCCCGTCTACCCCCTGAAGGCAGTAAAGCCCGTCTCCCCCTTTAGAGGCAGTAAACCCCCCTCTCTCCCCCGGGGGCAGTAAAGTCATCTCCCCCCTGTAGATGCAGTAAATTCCGTCTCCCCCCCTGTAAGGCGGTAAACCCCCCCTTTCCCCCCCTTTAGAGGCAGTAAATCCCCCGTCTCCCCCCTGTTGAGGCTGTAATGCCCCCGTCTCCCCCCTGTAAGGCGTAAATGCCCCGTCTCTCCCGTGATGCATCTAACTGTTAAAGGCCCGGGGATTTTGCAAAAACCTCTAAATTCAAACAAGGATTTTTAATGGCAAAAAATCCAAAAGTGTTTGACCCCTGAATCCCCAATACATTTAAGGGATAAATGTGAATTGGATGAAACCGCCCCTCCTCCCCTGCTTTTCCATTGGCATCATGGCCCAAAGACAACATTACAATGGATCAGCGGGACCTCCCTTTTCCCAGGTTTAAGCAGGAGGCTGTCAGACGGAAAGTGGCCATGATTTTTAGAGTGTAAATGGGTTCATAGCGGGGACCGCTCCTTTGTTACAAGCGGTGATCTCAGAAGAAGTGGCCACGGTTTTTGGTGTCACAGAGTCATCACGGTTTATCAAGTTTCAAGGGGATAAAGAGGCACAGAAAGGCAAAGAATGGGAGTCCTTTGTCTCCATCCACACTGATAGCTTCACTGTAACAAATCCCCGCGGAGCCGGATGATGATGCCTCCGCGGTTTAAGAAGGCGAGAGGCTCAAATGGGCACCTAGACCATTTTTAATCAGTTTCACAGCGTCGTCTGGGGTTTTGACGACTGGGCCACAGCACCAGAAGGCAAACATGTTGGGGAAAAAGGGGAACTTACGCCGCGAGGGACCGTGTCCTCAGGGGTGGTAGGGGTGAAAGTCGATTCACCTGAGCAGAAATGATGGTGAATGATGCTGGAGACTAGGGAGAGCGTATGCATCAGTCGGGTAAGGTACCGGTCAAGGAGAGCGCTATGCATCAGCCAGGTCAGGTACCGGTCAGGGAGAGCGCTGTGCATCAGCCAGGTAGGTACCGGTTAGGGAGAGCACTGGCATCACCCGGGGTCGGTTCCAGTCAGGGAGAGCGCTGTGCATCAGCCGGGTCAGGGAGAGTGCTGTGCATCAGCCGGGTCAGGTACCAGTCAAGAAGAGCGATGTGCATCAGCCAGGTCAGGTACCAGTCAGGAAGAGTGCTGTGCATCAGCCGAGTCAGGTACCAGTCAGGAAGAGTGCTGTGCATCAGACAGGTCAGGTACCGGTCAGGGAAAGCGCTCTGCATTAGCCGGGTCAGGTACCGGTCAGGGAGAGCGCTCTGCATCAGCCAGGTCAGGTACCGGTCAAGGAGAGCGCTCTGCATTAGCCGGGTCAGGTACCGGTCAGGGAGAGTGCTCTGCATCAGCCGAGTCAGGTTCCAGTTAGGGAGAGCGCTGTGCATCAGCCGGGTCAGGTTCCAGTTAGGGAGAGCGCCGTGCCTCAGCCGCGTCCGGTACCGGTCCGGGAGAGTGCTTGGCAACCGCCGGGTCAGAAACCAGCTAACTTTAAAAATTATTGATAACAACCTATTTCCTGTTCTGTGTATACAGCTCCTATGCAGAACTACCATATGTGTCCTCAGACTACAAACAAGCCCTGTGTAGTCTAAACCTGCAGTCAAGTGCTACTCATGGGTCAAAGGTTATCAAGAGGAGGATGCGCTTGGAGTGGAGTAACACATAACTAAAGGATTGGTTTATAGTCTGTAACCATGGAAACACATAGATTTGCATGGTAGTTGTAGACAAAAATGGTTGCAGCTGCTGCAGTCACATCTCACTCTGCTGCCTCCTGGCCCATATTATAGCACAAGGAAGCCGGGCTGCCATAAGTAATTTCAGGGGCCAATACTGCTGAAGTATCCGGGCCCCAAGCCCACTACCAGTTGCTCTCTTGCACCTTATCAGAAGGGCCCTTTCTTTTTCAATTTGGTCAGAGCCCCTGACAGGAGTATTGCCAATTCTGCCCTGATGGTGAATGTGCAAGGAAACAGAGGAAGCAGACCAGCACCTGACTGCAGAATCCGACTACACAGGGCTTGTTTGTAGTCTCACCAATTCAGTAAGGTCCAATGCTCAGTCAACAGTCATTATATCACATAAACATGTTAACCAAAAAAGAATACAATGACAAAAAAGTCATAGGAAAATATATATTGACAATCTTTATTAATTCAATAATAAATATTAAAAACTAATATGTCACAAATAGGACAAATTTAAGGCTAAAAACAATTAAAATAATGCCCATATCAAACAAGGCATACAAATCACACCATTCCTGAATTTTAGAAAAGTTATCTAAGGTGTATAACCTATAATATTTAACATTAGTATTAAAGTGTCTTATATTTGAGATCAAATGATTAAATAGTATATAGACACATCAGATGGGCATACAATAATACCTCACCTCTCACACACAATACATTACCAAGTGTATACAGGAATGGAGGAGATGCACTGCCAAGGAAAATGGGATAGATCCCTCATGGTAATTGTATTGTGTGTGAGAGGTGTGGCATTATTGTATGCCATCTTGATGTTTTAATACTATTTAATCATTTGATCTTTAATATAAGACACTTTTAATACTAATGTTAAATATTATAGGTTATACACCTTAGAAACTTTCTATATTCAGGAATGGTGTGATTTGTATGCACTTGTTTGATTATGGGCATTATTTTTAATTGTTTTTAGCCTTAAATTTGTCCTATTTGTGACATATTAGTTTTTAATATTTATTATTGAATTAATAAAGATTGTCAATATGTATTTTCCTATTACTTTTTTGTCATTGTATTCTTTTTTGGTTAACTTGTTTGTAGTCTGTTACCATGGAGATACATTGCTCTGCATAGGAGCTGCATGCACAGGATGAAAGGGAGGGACTAGCACCTGACTACAGGATCAGACTACACAAGCCTTGTTTGTAGTCTGTTACCATGGAGATACATTGCTCTACATAGGAGCTGCATGCACAAGATAGAAGGGAAAGACTAGCACCCAAGTGCAGAATCAAATTATACAAGTTTCTTTGTAGGCTATCATGATGCAAATACATTGCTCTGCATAGGAGCTGTATGCACAAGATGAAAAGGAAAGACTAGCACCTGACTGCTGAATCCAAATACACAAGTTTTGTTGGTAGTCTGTTACCATGGAGATACATCAGTCTGTATAGGAGCTGCATGCACAAGATATAAGGGAAGGACTAGCTCCTGACTGCAGGATCAGACTACACAACTTTTGTAAATACATCACTCTGTATAGGAGCTGCATGCACAAGACGTAAGGGAGATTTTGCAAAGTTGCTTTATTTTTTGCTTAAGATACATTGGACAAATGAAAAAGAGTTCCACAGGTCTACACACCTTTTAACGTTTCCCATAGTCCCTGCTTATTAGTGCACAGTATCTGACATATTTTACTATGAGCTAATGCAAGATATCACACATAGAAATATGCCAGCACATGATATCAGAGCTTGCTGGGACTTGTAGTTTCCTGACGGTTGGAGGATCACACTCATTGGTCTTTGTAATTTCTGCCAATCCATTAACAGTTAAATCCATACAAATCACAAACATAAAACATGTGAACCTTGATAACTGCTGAGTGACAGAGAGAGAGGCAGTGATAGCTCCGAATTGACCTACCTGGCAGCTGGGCATGCTGGGTAATGTATCTCGCTCATGATGTCACTGAGGGCGCATGGAGTCTGGGCTCCTCCTGTAGCGGCAGCTAGTGCAGCGTGCAGCTTATGGGCAGCCTGTAATATCAATGGGTGAAAAGGGGAAGACCAGGGATTTATTACAGCTTTATTGCAGATCTCATGACACGGATTCCAATGTCTTGTCCAGACAAGGGGACCTCAATACAGGTGGGAATCTACACTAATTTTACCTCTCTTGGTGCTTGTTCAGACCTCCACACTTCAATAGAGTAGGTTCCCACCTGCATTGAGGCCGCCTTGCTGTTTGGCATGTGGGCTTAAGCAGTTTTGATCAAAAATGTGAACTAAGAACCTCAAAAGTTTTTTTCATGTATTCTAAGTAGCAGAAATGCTTTTCCAAAAATTTCTATGTCCTTTTTGATAGTTTTTTAGTGCTAGTAGTGCTGCTGAAATTGGATCATGTATCTATCTATCTATCTATCTATCTATCTATCTTATATCCATCTATGTGTGTGGGTATATATATATATATATATATATATATATAACACACCACAGATAGTAGACGATAGATAGATAGATAGATAGTAGATAGATAGATAGTAGATAGATTGGGATGATAGATATGGGATAGATATGAGAAAGACAGTGGATGATAGATAGATATGAGAAAATGATATTAAATGGGATAGATAGATAGATAAATAGATAGATAGATAGATTTGATAGATAGGAGATAGATAGATAGATATGAGATAGATAGATACATGTATCTATCTATCGATCATCATTATTATTATTATTTATTTTAAAGCGCCATTTGTTTCAGGTTTTATTTTTATTCATTATAATTGAAAATTTATTATTATTAAAAATAAATTTAAAAAAATTAAAATGAAAGTCTAGTTACTAGCTGTCTGTTTTTAAAAAATTTTTTAATTTGCCCCTCTTTGTTCCTTTTAAATTACTAAATTGTTTAATTTAAAAAAAATATTTATAATTTTTTAATATTTTTGTTTTTTTAAAAGGGTATTTTTACTTTTTTTTTTTACAGATTTTATGCTATTGTAATTATTCATGTATTATTATCGCTAGTATTTACTATTGCAAATTTTTTATTCCTGATAAAAACTTTTATATAAAAACTTTTTTGTGTTTTTTTTAGTGTTATATCATTATCGGCAATTTTTTTTTTTTTATTATTTTTAGTAAATTTTATTTGTATTTCCTTATTATTATTCATTTTTATTTTATTGTTATTTATTATGGTTATATTATTATTATTTTTAATATTATTATTTAATTATTATTATGTTTAATATTATTTTTATTTATAAAAGCTATTATCAATATTGTATTTATTGATATATTTTTGCTTTATCAGTATTAATTTTACTATCTCCATCAATTATTTTACTTTTTATTTCTATTACTTCCTTTACTATTTCTTCTTATTTATATAACGACTATTATTTTATCATTGTCTTTTATTTTTTCTTATGATAAGAGTTGCACTGTGCTAGGATGTGCGTCGTGTACGAGGCGACTGACTACACTTAGTACATGAAGTTCTCTTCCTTGACAAACAGAAGAGCAGATAACGATATCAGAACTTAGCGAGCGGAAATCTGATGAGACGCCGCGGTGGTGACATGAGATCGATAAAGGGGCCGACAACTCCCCACGAGTGATAAGAAAATCATTCAAATATGTGAAACAAGCGAAGGTCACAAAGTTCATGGCGGGAAATGTTTCTGTGTATACGACGTGTTATATAACTTATTATGAGCGGACATCAAAATGTACTCATCGGATTCTACAGAGAAAACTGCGTCAGACAATACGGATTTTGACGACTATCTTAGCTGGATTTTAGGTTGTTTTTTTCTTGATTTTTCGGACGCTGGCAGATTTCACATTCAGAAAACAAGTCCCATTCATCTCTATGGAGTTTTGGACACAGATCAGATATAGAGATTTGTTTTGAACGCATTTTTTTTTACCTTGAATACGGCGGAAGAGTAAACCCTTTAAAAAAAACATGAGAAAATACGCGCTGTGTGTTCTGCAGTGTGTATTTTCTATTGAGGTCAATGGGGAGGATTTGCATTTGATTTTAGATGAGTATTCCAAGTCGGAATCGCGTGGAAATCCTCGTGGTGTGGACGGGCTCTTAGCAGAGCCGTCTTAACAGCATTATGGGCCTCTGGGCAGGAACTGCAGTGGGCCCTGCCTAAATACATGTCATCACACTAGGCCATGCCTCTAGCCACCCCAGAGCACACCCATATTATCATGCCACTTATGTCTGGACACCGGCAGCCTGCAGCCTACAAGACTATCTGGCAGGGCAGGGAGCCTTTGGCTCCCTTCTCCACCCTAGTTTTTATTTGTTTGCACATCCTAAAAACAAACAAACAGTAAAATAAGCAAAGCCAACCAAGGCATCCAGGGTAGGTTTCTTGTAGTCATGGGACAAGCATACCCCACCTAGTGTGCCCAATGGAAAAGATGGCCCTGGCTCTTAGCATCTTTCCCTTGTTGCAGCATTTGCTGCTATTTTGCATTAGGCACTTGATTATACTGTAGTGACATCCAGAGCTGCATTCATAGTTCTGCTTCCTTCCTGTTACCAGAGAGCAGCTCATTATGGGACTTCAGATGACAGTGACAAAGATCTGGCAACATAACCCAGGACCTGCTCACATGCGGCAGATTTGTTGCAAAACTTTCTGCAGCTAAGGAACATTTCCACCGATCTGAAAGGGGTTGTATCTGCAGCAAGTGTAGGGATTTCTGTAAACCCCATTCGGATGAACAGAACAGTGGCAAAGATTCTGCCGCAAATCTGCTGCGTTTGAATTTACTCTAAGCTGCAGAACTGTGAGTGCAGCTCTGGATGTGACTAGAGTACAAACGTAAGTGTAGGTCAAGGTATGAGAGAAGTCATATGAAGTATTAGTGACGTAGGCGATGATGATGAAGTAAAGATACATTGATGAAGATGATGGAATATTAGGGACTGTCTAAAAGGCAATGATTTACAGTTGGATTTTTTTTTTACGGGGACTCAGGCTTTAAATAACATAAAAATCCAACTGTAAACCATCCCCATAGACCCCAATTGAAAATCCGCGTTGCAGTCCACACAACTCGGATTTTCTTGAGGTTGGATTTCAGAACCAATGTTTTTACAAAATCCGCTGTATTTCAAGTCAAAAAACGCATCCCAAAAATTTCGATGTCAAATACACGTCCAAAACCCCAGAGAGATGAATGGGACTCATTTTCTGATTATAGATCCGGCAGCAAAAAAATTACCTTAAACCCACATTGAAAACCGTGTCAAAAAACTTGTCGGACAGCGCGGCTTTAGGATTCCGAATCTGACAGTATTTTGACATTTGTCGTGGGGACGAACCCTTAGAAAAGTTACATGAAAATGATGAAAATGATGATGAAGGATTAGTAAAGTTACAATGATGATGATGAAGTATTAATAAAGTTGGGATGATGATGATAAAGTAACACTAGTAAAGACTTAGTAAAGTTATAATGATGATGATGATGATGATGATGACAGTAAACTAAACAAGCATTAATAAAGTTAATGATGCTAAGCATGATGATAATGATGAAGTTGAGATGATGATGATATAATTGATGATGATGTTGCACTAATTAATAAAAAGTTACACATGATTAAGATATTGATGATAAATTCAGTATCAGAGAAACTTACAATGATGGTAATGATGATGATGAATAGTAATAGTAAAGCTACATAGGATGATGACGGAATTACACTAATAAAACATAGGTAAAGTTATAAAGATGATGATGAAGTATTTATACAGTTGTGATGATGATGATGATGATGAAGTAATAGTAGTAAAGGGTTAGTAAAGTTACAATGATGATGATGATACTATTGTTGATGATGATGTAGGTAAACTAATGAAGCATTAATAAAGTTACAATGATGAAGACACTAATAGAGCATTAGTGAAGTTACAATGATGCTAAAAATGATGATAATGATGAAGAAGTTGAGATGATGATGATGATGATACAATTGATGATGTTACAATAATTAATAAAAAGTTACACATGATAATGATATTGATGATAAATTCACACTTATTAAGTATCAGAGAAAGTTTCTATGATGATGATGATGATGATGGCATAGTAATAGTAAAGCTACAGATGATGATGATGATGATGATGATGAAATTACACTAATAAAACATAAGTAAAGTTATAATGATGATTTTCATGATGATGATTAATACAGTTGGGATGATGATCATAAATTAACACTAGTAAAGGGTTATGAAATATTGATGATGAAATATTAGTAACGTTACAATGATGAAGACAATGAAGTTACACTAACAGAGCGTTAGTAAAATTACAATGATGCTAAAAATGATGATAATGATGAAGTTGAGATAATGATGTTGCACTAATTAATAAACAGTTACAGATGATAAAGATATTGATGATAAAGTCAGTATCAGAGAAAGTTACCATGATGATGATGATGATGACATAGTAATCGTAAAGCTATATAGGATGATAATGGAATTACACTAATAAACATAAAAAGTTAAGTTATAATGATGATGATGATGAAGTATTATGAAACATTATTACATATAAGGATGATGAAGTTACACTAATTATGCATTAGAGAAAGTTACGATGATGATGATGATGATGGAGTTAGACTAATAAAGTACTAGTAAAGTTACAATGATGATAAAGATGATGATAATGATGATGATAATGATGATAATAATGATGATGATGATAATGATGATGATGAATAATTAGTAAAGTTACAGTGATCAAAAAAACGACATTGATTCATAGAAGAAAAGGTCAAGAAAAAAATCTTTTCTTTATGGTAAGTGATTATTGCAGTCACAAAACAAATACTGAATGCGCCAATATCCTTATAATTGCATGTTTCAGCTTTTGTAACTTTTTATAAACTTTTCCAGACATTCTTATCATTACTTTTCATTTTTCTGTTGGATTTATAAATGATAAACAATTGATTTGTTTTAAATTATATTTAATTTGTCCTACCTATTCCTAGATATCCCCTCTTGTATGGGCTGAATCAGCTCCTCAGGTCACTATAGCTACAGACCTGTTCAATCTCTCCTGATAGGCTGCTAGCACTGGTTGCTATAGCTACAGACTGTCCAATCTCTCCTGATAGGCTGCCAGCACTGGTTGCTATAGCTACAGACCTGTTCAATCTTTTCTTATTGGTTGCCAACACTGGTTGCTATAGCTACAGACCTGTTCTACCTCTCCTGATAGGCTGCCAGCACTGGCTGCTATAGCTACAGACCTGTTCAATCTCTCCTGATAGGCTGCAAGCGCTGGTCGCTATAGCTACAGATCTGTTCCATCTCTCCTGATTGGCTACCAGCTTTGGTTTCTATAGCTACAGATCTGTTCCATCTCTCCTGATAGGCTGCCAGCACTGGTTGCTATAGCTACAGACCTGTTCCATCTCTCCTGATAGGCTGCCAGCACTGGTTGCTATAGCTACAGACCTGATCAATCTCTCCTGATAGGCTGCCGACACTGGTTACTATAGCTACAGACCTGTTCAATCTCTCCTGAGGCTGCCAGTGCTAGTCGCTATAGCTACAGACCTGTTCCATCTCTCCTGATAGGCTGCCAGCACTGGTCGCTATAGCTACAGACCTGTTCCATCTCTCCTGATAGGCTGCCAGCGCTGGTCGCTATAGCTACAGATCTGGTGTCCTCAGTAGCCCATCACTGCAGACCAGTAGAAGCCAGTAAACACTGAATTAAAAAATTAAAGCGAAAAAACAAGATTGAGGTAAAACCCCTTTAAGAATGCTACATCTGGGGGAAAGGCAGAATATCCCAATTTTTCCTTTCCTAATAGAGACTGGCTGGGATCATGCTTTTTCAGTCATTCATCTTATGCTAATACATCACTGAGTGTCTGATGGGCGTTCGTATCTCAGCAAAGAGTTCTGGATTTTTTCAAGGAAACCTTTCCTTTCCCTTATGGAAGGATTTTTGAACTGCTTTATCCAACACCCATGCAGCAGTGTGAACCTGTAGCTGTACTTACAGGAGACTTTCCAGGGAAAGATGTCCCGTGTGTCAATAGAGTAACACAGATTCTGGCCATTAAGTAACTTGGATCTGGAAATTTCCACCAGTTTTTCTCTCTGTGGACACAGATTCTTTAGTTGTCCCTGAGCTAATGGGTGGAGAAAAGCTGCTATGATGATTTACTACACGATGTGTAGAGAAGAGGAGATCCTGCTCCTCTATAGTACACCCTCAGGAGCAGCAGCATGGAGGACATTATAGAGCAGTACTGAGCAGTGTAGCTGTGACTCCAGCACTGGGGGAGATATAACAGTTACTAAAAGCAGCAGCATGGAGGGGAGTCTAGAGCAGTACTGCTCAGTGTAGCTGTGACTCCAGCACTGGGGGAGATATAACACTTTACTAGAAGCAGCAGCAGCATTGTGGACATTATGGCAGTATGGCAGTGTACTGTGACTCCAGCATGGGGGAGATTTAACACTTATAGAAGGGGAGCAGGGCCCCT
>JAODAL010072438.1:0-15110 GCA_025379985.1 Phyllomedusa bahiana
TCCCCTTTGCAAAGAAAGATAAAAGCTCTTGCTATTTGCTGTTTCTGACAGCAAATTTTAGCACATCTAACGCGGGTGATCAATCACGGAGCCCTGTGACCCCTGTGCCGAGGATCGGGGATTGGTGGTCAGTCTGCTGCCCAAAAATTTAAAACTGATCCAACCCCCGGAAATCTGCAAAAAAGTTGCAAATTTGAAATTTCATCTTCGCTTTTCATTAAATTTCTGCAAAATACCTAGGGGTTTAAAAAAAATTTTTAAAGCTGTTTTGACTATTTTAAGGGTTTTGATTTTCTGAAAGGATTTTTTTGGGGGGTTTAAAAACCCACATCAAAGTGCCTGGTTCCCAAAAAAAATTGTTCTGAAAATTTTCTTAAAAATGTTTAAAATTTGCTACAAATTTAAACCCCCCAAATGTCAAAAAAATAATAGGATGTTTTAAAAAAAAAACCAAACAAAGTAGACAATGTAGATGTTATTATTTCTATTTTGTTTGGTTGACTTTTTGGGTTTGCACCAAAAATTTTTAAATTTTGAAAAGGGCAAATTTTTTCCAAATTTTTCCAACATTTCGATATTTTTTCAAAACCTAAAAAGGATTTTTATGTCCAAAAAAATTTGCAAAATTAAAGCACATTTTCACGAGAAAACAATTTTCTGAAACACAGGTAGGTAAAGAATTAAAAAGTTATTCACAGATAAAGTGGCACACGTCAGATTTGAAAAAAAGGGCTTGGTCCTTAACTCCAAAAAGGGCTTAGACGTTAAAGAGTTAAGATATGAAGGAAGGCCAGTGACAAAGGGCATCAGTATATGATCAACATACGTGCTAGGTCCTTGTGTTAAATTATTTCACCGAGACTACGGTCTTCCTGGTATTGGCACAACCTCTTTATGCACGGTTACAGCGATACCCAATTATATATTTATATTGTGTTTTTTGTTGTGACACTTTTTTTTAAGTTTTTTATTGTGTAAAATAATATTTATGCAGTGCCATCTTCTGGTAGCCATACATTTTTTTTTTCGTATATGGAACAATGCAAGTTTTTTTTTTTTTTTGTAGGGCGAACTGATATTTTCATTGGTAAAACTTTGCTGTTTATATGACTTTTTGATTGCATTTTATTCCATTTTAGGTGCAGAGGGACGATCAAAAATCGCAATTCTGTCATTGCTTTTAATTTTGTTATGATTAGTGTTGAGCGATTACGTTGGGGTATGGCATCGGGCGATGCGTAGCGCCATCATCGACAAGATTTCGATTGGTCGATGTTTTTTGACGCCGGCCATTTAAAATCTATGGGGGAAAACAACAACACCTTCATTCTTACAAAACCCAAACAGGGGTGGAGAAACTGGAATTAAAATCCACAACAGTCAAATGGGTACGGCTACATCTTTGGCAACAACTTGGTTTAAAAACCCAAAAAAAAAATCACAGACCATCATTTCCCCGTCTTGCCCACAGCAAGCCCCCTTTTCCTGGATAAACCCACAAATTAAAAAGTGTCAGAAGGCTATTATTTGAACCTCATTTATTTGAACTGGACATTGACTATCCCGCCCTGGAACGCAGCATGACCCCCAAACCTACATGTCCCCAGTTTAAAAAAAGTCCCGGAAAAAAAGTCTTTCAACCACCTTTTAAATTTTCACGGACATGACTATCCCTGTGGCTGAGCCCACTATGGGGGGGGCCCCAAGCCCCCTGCAGGGGCCCCAAATTTTTAAAATTTTGCCAAAAAAAAGGGAGTCTTTTCAACCACATTTAGTTTCACGGGACTTTTGCTATCCCTGTCCTGGCCACAGCAGGGGCCCCAAAACCTGCATGCCCCCCAGTTAAAAAAAAGTGCCCCGGAAAAAGAAGTCTTTCAACCACCATTTAATTTTTTTCACTGGAAAGGGGGAACCCCTTTTGGGCCCTGGGAGCAAGATGAGAAAACCAAAAAAAATGAAATTAAAAAGTCCAAAAAAAAGGATCTTTCAACCCTTTTTTAGTTTACTGGACATTAAAAACTATACCTGTCCGGGGCAACAGATGACCCCAACCTGCATGCCCCCCAATTTAAAAAATGCCAAAAAAGGGGAGTCTTTAAACCCACCTTTTTTTGTTTAACAACATTGAATTACCTTCCGGGCCCACAGCATAGCCCAAACCTGCATGCCCCCAGATTAAAAAGTTGGGAAAAAGATCTTTTCAACCCCCATTTTATTTTCACTCCCATAACTTTTTCCCTGTCCGGGGTAGAGCTTGCCCCTCCGTATGAGTTGGACCAAATTGAGCTTCATTTGGAAAAATACTGGGGGTTAAAACGCCCCGTTCCACCCGGGTGCCCTTTTTTTGGCATTCTTTTTTTCTTTTTCCCCCAAGTGCTGGGGGAAATTGTTTCTGTACTTTGTTCCTGCCTGCCCCATACTCCATTCACTGAATAACCTACATCGGGTTTTAATCATTTTTCCCGTACCCCCCTTGTACAATTAAGGAATTTTTTTACCAGCTTTTTGACAGCAATTTTTTTTGGGAGTTTAATCTAGAAAACACATTTTTTTAAATAGAATGTAATCCCCCATGTCTTTGTTTTCCTTTTTTTAATTGTATTAAATGGGGTTGTCTCATACAGGATTGTAGCTATGTTTTAAAATCTTGCAAAAACAAGTCCTTTTGCAATATGTGTCCCTTAACAGTGTCCTACTATTCCTTTTTTTTGACAGAAACCATCACCCTTGACCCACTCTTGCCCAATTGTGAAAAAACAAAGGTCTGTTAGAAACAACTTTTTTTACAATAGACCTGTAGTCTAGGCTTTTCACAGCAAAATCCCCCCCCAAAAATTCAAAGCATGCCTTAGCCATTTTTGGACAATTGTTGAAGAAAAAAAGGGTCTTTTAGAAAAAAACACTTTTTAGAAAGGACCTGTAGTATAGCTGCATTTAAAAAGAAAGCTTTCCCCAAAAAATTTAAAATATGACTTCCCCCAACCACTTTTAAAAATTGGAGGGAAAAATGCCACTTAAAGCCACTTTTTCTTTGAAAAGGGACCGGTTTATTGCTGAAATTTTCCACAGAACCTTGACCCCAAAAAATTATAAATATACTTCTCGGGCCACTTTTTTAAAAATTGGGAGGGGAGAAACCATTTTAAAAGCCCCCTTTCTTTTCCAAAGGGAACATATTTATTGCTGAAAACTCACAGCAACATGCCCCCAAAAATTTTAAAAAAATTTTGCCCTTTTCAGCCCCCCCCTTTTAAAAAAATTGGGAGGGAAAAAAAGCCATTTAAAAACCCCAAAATTTTCTGTTCCAAAGGACCATGATTTATTCTTATCTCCCCGCAACTTTCCCCCAAAAAAAATTAAAATATGACTTCTCACCCCTATTAAAAATTGTATTTGGGGAAAAGCCACTTAGAAGCCACTTTCTGTTCCAAAGGGCCATTATTTTAGTGTATCTCACAGCCCAAAATGACCTCAAAAAAAATTGACAATTTCGAAAAATTCTAAAAATAAAGGGGAGACTTTTATGGGAAACTCGCCGGGGCGGGGCGCACCTTTCCCCCCAGTTTTTCCCCCCCAATCCCGCGCCTGATTTTTGTCGGGGGCGCCCCTAAAACATACAAAAGTAAAGGACACCGCCCCCTTTTCCCCGTGTGTTTGCCCCCCAGGGGCAACTGAGGCCAGTGCGCGGCCCCGCCAAAGGATTTTGGCGCCGGAGGGAGTGCGGTCATACCGGGGGGGAAAAAATCCCCCCGCGCCTGGCCAGGGGGGGGGGCGCCCTGGCGGGGACTGAGGCCAAAGGGGGCGCTGCCCTAAATTCGCCCCCCCCCCCCCCCCTTTCCCCCAGGCGGTGCGCCCGTACAGCGGGGCAAATTTCCTGCGGGGCCCCACCTTGGGTGTGGGGCCTAGGCGGGGACATGGGGCGGGAGGGGCGGGATTTAGGCAAAGTGGGGACCCGCGCCGGAAAAAAAAATTTTCCCATGCGAAAACCGGCTGGAACCCCGAGAAAAACATTCCAGATTTTTCGGTGCGGATATGAATCAAAAATCGCCTTTAAAAAAGGCTTTTAACATTCTCAGGAAAAAGGAGCTGGGAAAACCCAAAAAATAAAAAAAACAAAAAAAAAATTTTTACTTTTTCCCAAAACCCCAATTCAAGAATTAGGATATTGGGGAAAATTGGGCCGGGGAAAACAGTAATTCCAAAATTTAGAAAGCTAAAATTTTGGTTGGGGGCAAAAAAACCCCAATCAAATAAGCGACCGGAAAGATTAAAACCCATGGGGAAAATTTGAAAACCCAAACCCGAATCCACGGGGGGATAGGGTTCCCAAAAAACAGTAAAAAAAGCTTTAAAAGACTGGGTTTGGGTTTTACTAACCGGGGGCTTGGCTAGCTCAGCCAAACAGAATAGGAATTTTTAAAAGAGACCCATTCGGCCTATGGAGAATTTTTGAAACCCAATCAGAAACCAAAGGCGGAACATTTTAAAAAATACTGAAAAAAAGGGTGAAAAAGGGGGGTGATTGGCTTTAGCTAGCGGGGGCCTTGGGGGGGGACCAGCCAATAAGAAAGGAGCGACAGAGACCCATTAAAAACCCATGGGAATTATTGACCAATCCCGGGAAAGGAGCGACAAACCCCCCATTCTAGTCTATGGAGAAATTTTTTGAAACCCAATTTAAACCAAAGGCGGGATAATTTTAAAAAAACAGTAAAAAGACAAAAAAAACTGAATTTGGGTAGCTAGCGGGGCTTTTCTTCCCAGCCAATCAAGCGTGGCTACTTCCCCATTATAGTCTATGCAAAAATGGGGCGCTCTGAAATCTCAGCGCCGGGGGGGCCTCCTCCTTTGCCAATCAGAGCGCGGCTAAAAATTTCCCCATAGAGTTCTATGGGGAAAAGGGAAATTTTGAGCATGCTCTTGGGGGATTGGGTAAGTTTAAAAGAGGCGCCGTTAATTTTTGGGCCCAAAGGGGAAAAGCGAGCGACGCTCCCCCATGGGTTTTTAATGGCAATCCCGAAAAAAAACTGTAAAATGGGGTGAAATCAAATTATAAACATACAAAGTTGTTTTCCCAAAGGGGTTAAAAAAAATGAAAAAATAATAAGTAACGCCGGTTTCCAGGGGACAAACCCTTTTTCGGGTTTTTTAAATGCTTTTTATTTTAAAGAAGGTTTCAGCGCTTTTTCTGAATAAAGTTTTTTCCCCCTTAATAAAAATGATTTTTATATTAATACTTCAAGCGCACCGCGAGCGCCGAGATTTTAAAAGCCGGCCCATCTCTCCCCTAACTAAAAATGGGGAGGTTTGCTTTGCGCTCTGTTTTTCTGGGAAGGGAAAGGGCCCCCCAAAACCAGGGAAACAGGGCCGGCTTTTAACTGTAAAAATTTTTTAAATGGGCCGCCGGGGGGAAGGGCCAAACCCCAAAGGGGAAAAAATCGGGGAGGGCCCCAAACCGGGGGGTAAAGCCAAGGGGAAGGGGATTCCCGCGGGGAAAAAGGGGGTTTGGGTGAGAAGAAAGGGAAAGTTTAACCCAAAAAGCTTTTCAAAATTTTAAAGTAAGGGGGAAAGGGGAAAGAAGGGGCAAACTTCTCCTAGGAATTTTAAAGGGGCGCGGCGCCAAATTTTTTGAAAGGGCGAGAGGGGCCAAGGGGAGGAAAACCAAAAAGCCACCAACAGAGGGGGGGCCCACCGTGAAAGGGGGGGCAACCCCCTAAAGAAATGGGGTTTATGCGGGGCCAACCCGGGGGGGTTGGGCCCGGGTTTAGCCCCCAAGAAAATAATATGAGCGGGGTTGGGCAACAAAGCGGCGGGTTTTTTTGGGGGGACCAGAAAGGAGAGGCAGGGTTTTTTGAAAGAACAAAAAAGAATTTTTTAAAATAACCCGGAGGGGGGGAGAGGCCGAAAAACAGAGCCGGAAATTTGGGGCCCAAAAACTAAAAGAAAAGGGGGAGGGGGGCCGGGGGCCTAGGTTTTCGGGAAGGCCAAACCCCCCCGGGTAGCTCAGGGCCAAACATTTCTTTTTTTGGGCCCTTTTTTCTGTATTTTTAAAATGTCCTGCCTTTGATTTTGATTGGGGCCAAACTTTTCCCTAGGAAATTTAAAAGGGACTTTGGGCGCTCCAATTCCCGATTGGGCAATAGTTCTCATAGGTTTTAAAGGGTCTTCCCGGGGCGGGTCCTATTCTGATTGGCTGAGCAAAACAAGTCCCCATTTCTTAACCAAACCCGCTCTTTCAGCATTTTTTACTGTATTTTTTTTTAACCCCCCCGTGGATTCTGATTGGTTTTAAACTTCTCCATAGGTTTAAGGGTTTTTTTGGCGGGTCCTATTTTTTATTGGGTTTAGCTAGCCAAGCCCCGCTAGCTCAGCCAATCCTTTTTTCCAAACCCTTTTTACGTATTTTTTAACTGTTTCCCCCCCTTTGATTCTGATTGGGTCAAAACCTTCCCCCATAGTTTTTAAAGGGTTTACTGTCCCGTCCAAATTTTGATTGGCCGGTTTCATGCCGACCAAAGAATAGTTTCAGAATTTGAATTACTGTAATTTTCCCCCAAATTTTTCAATATCATAAATTTTTGATATTGGGGCCGTTCTGAAATTTAAAGGGAAAATGTTTTTTTTTAAATTAGTTTATTTTTAAAAGTTCAAACTCTTTATCCCCCGACACTGGGTTTTCCCCCCCTTTAAAAAAGGGATTTTTTCGGGGAAACATACTCCTGCTGGGAGGGGCGGGGGCGCCGACATTTGTGTAGTGATTTCTATGTTTCTCCCCAGTTCCGGGTCCTGCTTCACTTCGCCTTCTCCAGAGGGGATTTAGGGCCCAAAAAAAAACTTTGGTCTGCCTGTTTGGAGCTGCTGAGCGCTGCTTGCGCCTCGTTTGCGACCCCCCCCCTCGTTACATGCTCGAAGTTTTTTGGCACGCCCGGGGTCCCGCCCCGGGAAAGCCTACCCCGCGCCCCCAAAAACCCCCCCCCCACTGCCCGCCCCTTCCATGCGGGGCGCAGGGTGAAAATGGGGGAACGCTGGCCTAACACTGCATCCCCGCTCCCCAGGGGGATTCGGGGCCCCCAAGGGACAGTATAGCCAAAAAACAGGGGTTTTAACCCCCATACATGTTCCCCCCCCAAATGAGTAAATTTTAATACGGGGGTTGGTTTATAAACCTTGCGTCTTTTACAGTCCCCCCCTCACAGCAAAAAACCCCAAAACATTTTCCCCATTATCCCGTGGAAAAGCCGGATGCGTTTGGGCTGTAAGGCTCCTCCACGTGGGTGGGGGTCCGGGTCAGAAATACCGGCTGCGGGCAGGACAACCCCCTTAAAGGGGGCGAGCGAGCTGGGCCATTTCCTCCCCTTTTGGATACCCAGAAAATCTAATTTTTTTCCGGGGAAAACATACAAAAACATCGGGGGGTTGACGAAGAAATTTTCGTGCACCATTATCTTTTTAAACTGGTCCCCTTGTGTTGGGTGTTTGGGCCCCGCATTGCAAACATTGGGTTTAGGGTTTTAAATAAAGATTTGCCAGAGGTCCCCTTTTTGGCTTCTGCCACCCCTTTTCCTGCTGCTGCCGCTACGGCTTAATTGGCACTCAAATTTCTGTCACGTCCTGATGTTGTTCCACCGTGACATTTGGGGAACGGAAGCAGAAAGCAAAAGGGTGTCCCAGGGGGAAACAATCAGCAAGGCTCCATTTCCTGCAATTTTTTGCTCCCTTTTGGGGTTTGGGGGAAGGAAAGTGGGGATTTGTTTTTTTACCGGGGGGTCCAGGAGGGTGGTCACCCAAAACGTTGTTCTTTTGGGGGGCCTTTTAAAGCGGGATCAGTTGGGGAAAAATGGAAACATCCAACACTCATGTGAAGATGGGCCTTGGTTTTTCCCCAAACCCCCCGGGGCGAGGGGCACTAGCAAACTGATCTTCCTCATCTTCCTCCTCCGCCTCAAATTGCGCCACCTCTTTCCAAGGCGGGACGTCGGTAACGTCGGTGTCAAGGAATACCTCCTCCTCCTCCTCCGCTTCCTCCGGCACAGCTTCAACACAGCCTTACTTGCCTGAGATGAGCACCCTGAAGCTGATGCGCTGCCTTGCACTAGCCTGGACCCGAACCATTGCCTACTGAAGACCGATAACTTTGAGAAACTGTCGTGCCTTGTGGTTTCGACGGTGAGAAAGGGCTCCGTTTTCCGCATCTGTGTCCGTCTCCCTCCTCCGTCGCTGGCGGGAACCTGTTGTTTCAGAGTGTCCAACGATCGTTCCAGAACTAAGATCACCACAAATGCTCATGCTGACAAGGGCATCGTCCGCACTGACCATTTTGGTGGTTTTCTTAAAAACGGGGCCAAGGGATGGTGCAGACTCTTTCACCTGCCCCCAAATCCGGGGCTCAACACCCCAAGGTCCCCCACCGCTGCGGGTCGGGCCATGGGGTCACTTCGTTCGCGTAATGGTTTTGGGCCGGGCTCCCCAAAATTTCGCTGGAGAATGAGGGGGGTGGAATTCCGAGCGTGTTCCCAAACGAACAATGAAAACCGGTTGACGGGGGAAGGGCTGATTTTACGCTGCAATGCAGCCAGGGGGGGAAACGAAGCAGGTGCAACGGGGAAGTCGAACTTAGATTTCCCGGAGCCTTTCCTCACAGGCTTTTCCAGACCCCGGTTTAGCTCTTTAAAAAATTTCTGGATGAAAAGGGTTTCTTTACATGGGGCCGGGCGGGGGAAATTGCCCCCACCCACCGATCTTAAGGGGGGCCCCAACAGTTTTCCCGCCCATTATCGCACACCCCCCTTCCCTGGCACAAACTCTTGCCCACCCACCCACCGCCCCGTTTTCTTTTGCGGAAAAGCCGCCCACCCTTTAAACCTTTGTTTTTGGAGGGTTCCCAAGACAAAATTAATTTAAAACACGGCCGGGTTTTCTGGGCACTGATGCCCCAAGGACCTTGGGGGAAAAAACCCCTTTGCACCATCCCTGCATTTTTGAAAAGGCGTGTGCCGAGCCTGAAACCCCCACCGTGACCCCCAGAGTAAACCACCCACCCAAACCCAGTGAGCGTCACAGAGAAAATAGGGGCCCTTGGCCCGGGTGCTTACTATCAGGTGCCCGGTGGTCGAGGGATTTTTCCGGCCACGGGGCAGAAAACGCGTTTGGAAATTTAGATGCCACGGGCTCCCCCGGCCCGGGGGAGGGTTTTTTTCTGGCAAAGAAATTCCTGCTCGGCATCTGGAAATTGGGGAAAGGCAATTCCCAGGCGTGGGGGAAACCCATCTGTTTTCCCACCAGAGGGAAAAAGGAAAATTTTTCCCCAAAAACAAAGGGCCCCTGGCAATGCCACTTTCCCAGGCCTTTTGGCTTTGGGGATGTTTTGGGTTAAAGTGTTTTTTTTCTGCTCCCAAACCGAAGACAAAAGGGCCCTGGCTGCTAGATTACATTTTAACGCGTGCGCATCAAACGGGCGGAAGGAGAAGGGGTAGGGTTTGGGTCTCTGGGGTGCTGGGGGGAAATTTGGCCCGGTGGGGTTTGAACCCAGGGCAATTCCTGATCATGACTCGGGGGAAAACCAGGGAACAGCTGGGGAAATGTTTTGGTGGGGTGGGGGGAGGAGGCGGGCCCAGAGGGGGGTAAACATGGGTTGGAGGCCTGGCGCCCGGTCGGGCCCTTTTTTTGGCCCAATTTTGCCCCCAAATTTCAACTTCAGCTTTTCCGCTGCATGAGACTGGGACATTTTTTGGGTTTGGGGTTAACCACCTAAGTTTTTTTTGCCTCTACTTAGGTGTTTACGGCAAAGGGGGGCATATGACATCGCGGGATAAATCAGGGGCTTTGCTAAAAAGAAGGCCCGGGCCCTTGAAGGTCCTGGACCTTTTTAAACGGCGAAAAAGCGAGGGGCGGGGGTTTGCGCTGACCCGGGGCTGGGGGAAATCAATCAGGGGAAAATTTTTCGGGCGCCCGCCCCCCTTTTTCTCCCTTTTTGAGGCGGAACCCGAACTGACAAACAAAAAAAAAAAAAACCCCATCGTGTTCCTCCCCCCCGTGGATGAACCCTTTAAAGAAAGAAAAATTTCTCTGAAAAAAAAACCAACTTTTGGGACCCGGGAAAATGCCCGTCATCACATCAGCAACACGGGTGACTTTTTCTTTCCCCCTGACATTCTGCTTCCAGGACTAAACCCTACAACAAGAGGGACTGCAAGGCTTTCCGACCGCGGCCGGGGTTTTTTGCCGTTTGACGGGCTTCCTTCTCTTCCTCTGAGGGAAAATCAGTAACTGGGCGTCAAAAAGCAGGGGGAAAAATCCCCTTTTTTGGGCCCCTTTTTGACCCTTTTAACTTTGCCTTCGGGACCCCCCACCGCTTTTTTGTCATCAAAGATTTTCAAAATTTGGTTTGACCAAAGTGGGGGGTTTAAAACGATTTTAAAATTTTTGGGCTGTTTTAAAAAATTTGGGACGGATGCGTTTTGGAAGCGGATGACGCTTTTGGGGGCCGTGACTGGAGGAAAAGGGGGGTAAAATTTGCGGGGATGCGGGTTCATTAACCACTGAAGGACATTTGGGCGACGCGGTTCTTTACTGAGATTCACAGGGCCCTGCCCAGCAAATGACAGGCCCGACGGTCCTGAAAACGGACGATCCGCTGGCATGTGTTTTTGAACCAGCACTGGAAGGACCCCTTTCCCCTCCCTACCTCTACCCCAAAGTCCTCCCCCTTTTTTGGCCGCTTACCCTAAAAATTTCCTCCATGTTCGGGAAAAAATAAAATTTGAGAAGGTTGGAAGAGTTTTGGAAAGTCTCTTATTAAAAGACGGCAAATCACACTATTTCTCAAATCCCTCAAATCAAAACAAAATTGTTGAATTTTTAAAATTTTAAATCAAAGTAATCTCAACAAAGCTTGGGCTGACCAAAAATTTAAAAAAAAAAAACCCGTCTGGAAAAAGAATTTTTGGAAAAAAAAGTATTTTTTTTGGGACCAATCCAAAACACCTGGGGACACAAAAATTGGCTGTATTCACATTAAGTGCAAGGGCCTCAATGAAAAAAGCTGTATTTCCCAAAAATTAAAAAACACATATCTGTTTAAAGTATTCGGAAAAAAATAGGGAAAATTTCCTTTGGGACCCCATCCCAAATTTACCTGTGGTGAATACAAATTGCTGTAATTTTAAATTTTTAAATGCAAAGTTAAATCTATTTAAAAAACTGGCCGGCGCCAAAGTGAAAAAAAAAAACGTAACGAAAAAAATTTTTGGTATAAAAAAGGGGATATTTTGGCACCTATCAATTCATTTGGGGTTTGACTACAAAATTTCTGTTTTCACTTTTAAGTGCATGGTGCCTCAATGAACATAGCTGTAGTACCCAAAGTGAAAAAAACACGTATCTGTAATGTATTCGGATAATAAAAGGTATTTTTTGGCACCTATCAACCTGTGCTGACTACAAAATTGCTGGATTCTAATTTAACTGCAAGGTGGCTATATCAATAAAGCTGGAATGGTTAAAATTGAAAAAGAACACCTATCTGAAATGTATACTGATATTAAAAGTGGAGTTTTGCACCTGATAAAGAGACCTGCAGTTACTAGAAAAGATGTTGTATCCTAATATAAGTTCAGGCTGCCCAATATTCCAGGAAATATTTCAATAGAAAACTGTTAATATTAAAGCTATTGCAGTGCAATGTCTACACTAAGTCTTGGTGAACTATATCCAGTATTCTTTATAGAGCTTGTCTGTGTTCGCCCGCGGGCCTCCCCACCCCCGCTCCCCCACTGTGACTTTACAGCGGTAGATGCTCCTTTAAAATTCTCTACCTAACTACATAAAATCTTCCAATCTCTGATCTAACTGTTGTAAGGATCACAGCTAACAGTAGAGCTTTCTCTATGAAGAAATAGAATAATTTCGCTGAGCTGTTTGGACACAGGCAGAGCGCACCTCCTACTGCTATGAGACGCTGAGAGACACTGATCATGAACAGGAAGGGCTGTTCTATGTAAAACGAGGTCATGTGATTTTTCCAGCCAATCGCAACCATACACATCCCAGTCATGACGTCGCACACACATCTCACCCTGCTCTATTCTGTAAGCTGATTTGCTCGCCGCCAAAATGACAGGCGCGATATTGATAGATGATGCACAGATTTTAACCTAAATTATCGCATGATCTAAAAATTTCGATCAACATAAAAACTGTGCCGATTTCAACTTTGTCGATAATAATCGCTCAACACTAGTTATGATGTTCATCGTGCACCCTCTGGGCATGGCGAGGTGTAGTGACATCACAGTCAAACCAGAAGCCTTTGTTAGGCTTTCGGGATACCAGAAAAGTCATCAGCATCCTGTGATCTTGCATTGAGTGCCGATGGAGTCAGATGTAGCTCCCTTCATCTGTCTCTCCCCTAGTTGCTCCAGTTGCAATTCACTGTGGCAGCTAAGGGGTCAATCTGCTGCAACCGGACTTAACTCCAGTCGTGGATGTCAGGGCATGAAGTCAGCTGCAATATACAGCTAGTTCCATGCTCTGATCATGTAGGCTCCACTTCTGACCCCGCATGATCCTCATGATGTACCCATGAATCAATTTGCGATATTCTGCCACCGATGACGTATGGAAACGTCAAATGTCTGTAAGGGGTTAAAAAAATGAAATTAGTTGATAAAAAAATTGCACGTTAACATTTTAAGAGAGTAAACTAACATTGAATTGCTTTTTTTTTTTCAAAGATTGACATTTTGCATCATTGTGTTCTCCGGATATTTCCCACTAATCAGAAATCTAAGAAAGGAGCCATCTGTGGAACATTTTCATCCTACAAGCTTTTTTTTTTTTCTTTTTTTACCTTCTCAATGGAGAGTTGCTGCTGCACTGCTGAACTGCTTAGGATCCAAGGGTTAAAAGCTAAGTAGCCTAAGCGAGTATTCTGAGCGTGCGAGTGTGTCTGTTTTGTCTCAAGTGTCGTTTTGCTTAAGTGTGGGACTTAATATTGGGGGTCTTTAGTTTTGGGGCTTTTAGAAAGGGAAGTATTATACAGATTTTTTTTTTAACATCCCCATGAGTTCCATGTCTGACAATGCTGTCCGGTGCACAACCTGTGCAATGTATGTCATCCTTGACCAACAGTTCGAGGGTCCATACTGCTGTGCAAGATGTGTGCACACTGCACATTTAGAAGCCTGTATCCAGAATCTAAATGAGCAAGTGGCAACACTGAGATCCATTGCCAACTTGATAGTGAGTTAGCTGCTCACTGAGCAATCACTCGCAGGTGTAGATGCTGGGGAGGATGGTAGCATGGAGGTGCAGGAACATGAGGCAGCTAGCTGGGTAACAGTTAAAAAGAAGGGTAGAAGGAAGAGTGTCAGTGAGGCTAGTCCTGAACTGGCACACCCTAACAAATTTGCAAGATTGGCGGATGTGGGGGATGTCGGCTCAGAAATAGCATTGCTGCAGCAAGACACTCCCCCTGTCTGCTCCAGTAAGATGGGGAATAGGAGTGCAGGTCAGGCTAGACAGGTGCTAGTAGTTGGGGACTCCCATTATAAGGGGCACAGATAGGGCAATCTGCCACAAAGACCGGGATCGTCGAACAGTATGTTGTTCTAGTGACCATGATTCTGGAGAAGGTTCTGGATGCTTTTCTAGATGTGATATTAATAGTTATAGTGACTAGGATTCTGGAGAAGGGTCTGGATACATTTCTAGATGTAATATAACAAGTTATAGTGACTAGGATTCTGGAGAAGGGTCTGAATACATTTCTAGATATTATAATATAACAAGTTCTAGTGACCAGGACTCCGGAGAAGGGTCTGGATACATTTCTAGATGTAATATAACAAGTTATAGTGACTAGGATTCTGGAGAGTTGTCGTTGATCCAGGGATTTATTCCGATTGCCAGATTGGAGTCAGGAAGGAATTTTTTCCCTAACCTGAGGACAATTGGCTTCTACCTCATGGGGTTTTTTGCCTTCCTCTGGATCAACACTTTAACACTTTAGCAACACTTTAGCATAATAGGCTGAACTGTATGGACGTATGTCTTTTTTGGCATGACAAACTATGTAGCATTTGTTTGGCAGGTTTTACATTGGGGTACTTTCTTCTGTTATTTTTTTTTTTATAATAGAAAACAACAGCAGACAGTTTCAAGTATATTGATATATGTTTACATGCATTTGAACATTTTACACCTGAATCTAGCTAAAGAACAACGGTAAACCAAATTAATACTTTTTTCATAGATCTTTAGAGTGTGAGACTTGAGTGCCTAGCAGAATTGACTCTGGGGACCCAACCTAAATTAACATGCAAATAATCCTTACTCAGCAATTTTTCACGTTTTTTCATCCCAGCATTACAAGAGTCATATATTATTTATTTTCTCATTGATGTAGCCATATGACATTTTGTGTTTTTCATGCCACCATTAAAATTTATTGATTCATTTTTATTCATTTTTTGAGGACAAATATATTCACTGATGACAAAAGAGCAAATGAAATCAAATTCTGACTACATTGGCTATGTACAGTATTTCTTTATAGAATTGAAAAGCATGATAAGTCATGCTTTTCTATCCCACAAAGAAATTGTGTGCAGCCAAAAAACAGAACAAAGGTAGTCAGAATTTGGCTACCATATGTTTCTTCTGTTTTCATTATTCATATTTGCTTACCCCAATTGAGGGTCACATTGAAATGTGAACTTATGTGTCATATGTATCACATTACACATCATCACTCTTATCCATAAATTCTATGGTAATTAGTAGAACCATATAATTTAGACCCTTAAATGTTTCTGGATTGTGACCATGTTAGACCAGTCTAAGTTCTCAATTGATCATACGTAGTCACATAATACTTAACAAAAACATCCAGTGACTTCTCAGATTGTAGATGTTCTCTTTTCATTTCTTCATCTGATCAAGACCGAAATGATGACATATTTTCCAACTGCAGCGTTTGATGCCAGACATCTTTCGCCCCTTACTGCTGCAGTTAACAATAACCTCTTTAACAACACAAACCCTTTATTCCTTATTACTGACATAATGGCTGCTCCATGTGTTTCCATATGGTAATTTGCTTCCCCCCCTTT